>CABFOV010010902.1:0-14936 GCA_902141375.1 Timema poppense
AAGGGTTTGGTAATCAGATAAATCTTTGCCGGGACCGAGGATCGAACCCCGGCCGCCAGCACAGAAGTCTGACACCTTACACTTAGACCGCCAGGTCACCTGTCTGATTATGGATATTCCTCAGCATCGAACACTTGTTCGAAGTAGTTGTCCAGAAACCATTTGTTACAAACCGATTGTTTCGACCAGCAGGGTAAGAGGTCGTTTTGACGAAATGCACCCGTATTAACATGAAGAGAGGGTGGAAAATCGACAGTGATAGATCACAAGAGGTAGAAAAGAAAACGCTACCCAGTTTTTAATGGACCCGGTCGTATTTGAACCTGAACATCCCCCCTCACCCGGTGATCACAGTCTATTGTAAGACTTCACATCTAAGGGTCCGGCCAAACTGGCGAGCGAGCGCGTGATCAGCAGATAACTCTCGATAGTTGGTGACGAGGAGGCAAAGGTTCAAATCTTGGCTCACTGAGCTGAGGGTGGTTTTTTACATGTGATTTATTGTTGTGGTTTTCTCATCCTCTCTCCACGCTAATGCTGATTATTATTTGTAAAGGCCTACCTTGATTATAATATTTAACTATTTTAACATAATTATCACTTTTACATATCTATCTATATAATTATATAGTTTATGGTCTTACAAATTAAATTAGGCCGTTAATAGCAAGTGTGCTAAACCTATCAATAATTATTCTAAAAAATTGAATATCATATCAAAATGAGAAGTTTTCCAGCACTCAATGAACCAACATACAGTAGCCCCATGGCTTCTTTGGTGCTGACTGACAGCTCACAGCAGACAGTTGATGGCTTTGAAAAAGTTACCAAACCAAATTATGTATCCTTACGCTGAACCATATGATCTGCAAAAACATGTGTTTAGCAGCTGTCATTTCTGACAATCAAAATTTAGCTTCATATCTAAATGTTGACTGTCAAAAGTAGGCTATGAGCTGTTAGTCAGCAAGTCAGCACCAAAGAAGTCATGGGGCTACTGTACAATAATATTGCCCGGCGCCTGTAAACTAGACTGTACCGGCTCGAGCGCGCTCTTCAGTCTGGCCGTCTAGCCTTGTGACCACCGGTGCGGGTCCGTGATCTAATTGGGAGTCCGACTTAAGGCTATGTTTTTAGTCCTTGGTTCCATTCTAGCCACTGTCATAATAGTATTGACTATTTATTAATTGCAAGTTTGTCCGGCGTTGCCTGATAAGAGCTCACGAATCGTAGCGAAGATTATTATTCTCTGCGGAGAATATTGTATTCGAATCTACAGCGTCGCTAGGCGAAGTTTTGTGTCATCGGTTATTTCCGGACAAGTTCGAGGACATTCGGTAGATCAGTGTGATGTGTTATCGCCAAGCAAGGTTGTGAAAATTGTCTACAAGTTGGGTGCAGATTTTAAATTGGTTTGATTTGTTTGGTGAAGCTGTAATGTATAAAGAAAAACTTTTTTTTTTACCACCGCGTCTTACTAGCCATTCGGGTTATACGACTAAGTAATACTAACGCGCTTGCCGTGTTGAAGCTCGACTGCTGAGGATGGGGAGATCGAGGTTAGGTCGGGTGAACTAGGGGTGGTTTTTCCTAAATGGTTTTCCACTCTCCCTCCACGCAAATACGGGTTCACGTCCTCTAATTCAACCTTCCCAATTCCTAATCCATTAGCGTATAACCCGAACGGCTAGTAAGACGCGTTGCTAAATAATAATAATACACTAATACGTTAGGGATTAGGAAGAATTAATTTAAAGAAAGTGCACCCGACTGGGATCAAACCCCGATATCCCCGTCTTCGGCAGTTTAGTCCAACACGAAAGTAGCGCGTTTGACCATGCGGCCACCGAAGCACGTAAGAAATACTAATTTCTTGTGTGGCTCTTCTTTATATTCAAAACCGATGAATTTCGACTTTTCCTCTTCGTATAGCTGTTGAATCCAAATAGTGTGATTCGATTGATTAGGTGGTACTTAATGTTGGCATTACTGATAAATTTATTTGGATTTAAGGCTGAGCCTACCCATAAATGCACGGTTCTAAATATTTATTATTATAATTATTATTATTATCACCGCGTCTTACTACCCGTTCGAGTTATACGCACTTACGCTAATGTGTAATGGTAGGGTGATTGTGAGATGAAATGGAGGACCTACAGTTTAACGTGGAATCCGAACCACGGTGGAGGCCTGGCATTCCACAAATTCACAAGTTGTCTTGTCAGAGGTGAAGGGAGGGTTTGGTAATCAGATAAATCTGTGCCGGGACCTGGGATTGAACCCCGGCCGCCAGCACAGAAGTCTGACACCTTAACCCCTAGACCGCCAGGTCACATTTCTAAATAAATTTAAAAAAGGTATTTAAAAAAACATTTAATAATTCAACATTATTGTTTTTTTTTAATTTATTTTAGTAACATATCTGGGCATATTTCATAATTCTTATGGAATTTTCAAACTATGCTAAAAATAATTATTGAAATATTTTCAATGAATTTTAAATGGGAAAACAAGGAAGTTAAATGTCGCCGTATGCTGGGAGGCATGTGTACAATTTCAAAGAAGTGTATTTTGCCACTAAACTGTGGTTTCACTCTTTCCCTTTTTAAAATCTAAACATTCATACACATATAAATAATAATAATAATTATTATTATTATCAGCACCGCGTCTTACTACCCGTTCGGGTTATACGCACTTACGCTAATGTGTAACGGTAGGGTGATTGTGAGATGAAATGGAGGACCTACAGTTTAACGTGGGATCCGAACCACGGTGGAGGCCTGGTACACATATAAAAAATATTGTTATCGTGAACATTTTCTACCTCTAGAATTTCCCGACCGGCTTTTGGATTATTTCGTACGTATCAGACAGAAGCGTCTTGTTGTCTGAAATGGCTAGAATAATTTTTCTGCTCGAGAGTATGATTGTATCTTAACGTTTTTTCTCCCCACGGCTAGTCAAACTTTGGTCGCCTAACATTTTACAGTCCGGTGGAAACTACACTTCTTATCTCTATCAATTCTAGGAAAAGTTTGCTTGCAGCCTTGACCGATTACCGGTCAGTCAGCCTCCCAATTGTTTAAACAAACCAGTAATGCCGCCAACCTGGTGGCTGGAATTCACCAGTTTGTACAACGTTAGCAACGCCATCTATTTTGAGAGCTGAAAGCTCAACACACTGCCAACGAGGATAGGCAAACCCTTAAGGGTATTTCTTTCTCCTTGATGATAAATGTGGGCATAAAACAAGTTACTACCATATTCAACAGTGCAAACAGTAATGACAGTAAGCAGTTATTAGATATCTAATAAACAGCACGAACATAGGATCACGCGATTCAGGTTCGTAATATATGTAAAAGTTAAAAAAAAAGACTAGTTTCTCACCTCAATTTTCATGAAGTACGCACGCGTATCAAGTTTCGGCTTTTTAGATTCGTTATTTTTTTAAATACCCACGTCAATGACCCCGCGATCTAAGTTATAGCAGGGTCACGAAGGATGTAATAGTTTTAAAATGGGGGCCTAAGTAGTATACCTTAAGGTTTCCTTACTTGACTAAGCACACTCCAAATTTCAATTTCATATTTTTTGAGATCACCGAACTTGTGGCCAAGTTGTCTAAGACTTAACACTCACAATAAATAACTAAATAATGCCCCCCAGTGGACGCACGGTCTAACGCGCTAATCTCGCAGTAGACTAAACTGCCGATGACAGGGAGATCGAAGTTCGAATTCGGCCGGGTGTACTGAGGGTGGTTTTACTCTCTCTCTCCACGCAAATGAGGGTACACTTCCTTTAAATATAGCCTTCCTAATCCCTAATTACAATTAGTGTAATTAGTCCATGAGCGTATAACCCGAGCGGTTATTAAGACCAAATGCTAAAAAAAATAATGTAAGCCTATATATGTATTTAAAAAAGCTCAAAATGTACATCTTCAGGGGTTATTAAAAAGTATGTAATGTTTTAATCTTCTAGGTTTCTTGGTGTTGGAGTTACTCGCATCAGTGATCACGCAGTCAAGGGAGTTAGGATTTTAACATATACATTATTATCATTAGCACCGCGTCTTACTACCCGTTCGGGTTGTACACACTTACGCTAATGTGTAATGGTAGGGTGATTGTGAGATGAAATGGAAGACCTACAGTTTAACGTGGGATCCGAACCACGGTGTAGGCCTGGCATTCCCCACATTCACAAGTTGTGATTAATACACGTCTTGTCAGAGGTGAAGGAAGGGTTTGGCAATCAGATAAATCTGTGCCGGGACCAAGCATTGAACCCCGGCCGCCAGCTTAGAAATCTGACACCTTACCCCTAGACCCCCCAGGTCATCCACAAATATACAAATTATTCTATAATTTTATAATTATTATTTTCTTAACTACTGCATAGTTTTAGCTGTCTTTTAAATGGGAAATCATCTGTTTCTCTGAATTTGTATCTATGTAAATGCAAGATTAAATCAAATAAAGATATGGAACGTTAACGGCTTTATTTTTATTTGCCGAAGAAACCTTTCTTATTTACTAATGTTAATACGAATCAACAAACCAAACTATAAACAGAGATGAGGCTATATATAATCTCCTGTTATTTATCTGTGGATTTTATGTTGAAATATCTCCAGTAATTGCTCTTTGAATTAAAGTATATGGTGAAATATCTCCAGTAAATTCTCTTTGGATTTCATAGTGAAATATTTACAGAAAATTCTCTTTGGCTTTAATACAGGAATATCCAGTAAATTCTCTTTGGATTTAATATTGAAATATCTCCAGTAAATTCTCTTTGGATTTCATATTGAAATATCTCCAGTAAATTTTCTTTGGATTTCATATTGAAATATCTACAGTAAATTATCTTTGGATTTCATAGTGAGATACCTCCTGTGAAATATCTTTGGATTTCATATTGAAATATTTCTAGAAAATTATCTTTGGATTTCATATTGAAATATCACCAGTAAATTATCTTTGGATTTCATATTGAAATATCACCAGTAAATTATCTTTGGATTTCATATAGAATATATCTCTAGAAAATTATCTTTGGATTTAATATTGAAATATCTCCAGTAAATTCTCTTTGGAATACAGAAATATATCCAGTAAATTCTCTTTGGATTTCATATTGAAATATCACCAGTAAATTCTCTTTGGATTTCATATAGAAATATCTCTAGAAAATTATCTTTGGATTTCATATTGAAATATCTCCTAATTTCTCTCTGGATTTGAAGTTGATAATTTTCCAAAATAGGCATAAAAAACATGTAAGTACTATGTTCAATAGTACATTGCCAGTGTTTATGATGTTTAAGACATCAGTCTCGCAAAATATTTAAAAAAATAAATATAAAAACTACACCCGAAGTGACATGCTTAGGTTCCCCTAAACAAGTATGGCAAGTTTCTTCTTCCAAAGTTGTTTGGTTTTAGACTTCTAGCGTCCAAACTAAGAGACACACAAAACTAACCCACACATTATATTTTATTTATATTATATTTGGGTGAGTTCTGTTAAATCTTTGGGTGAAGTCTTACTAACCATCCGGGTTATACGCCTAAGTACTAATTACGTTAATGGTTTTAGGAAGGTTATATTTAAAGGAAATGTACCCTCATGTGCGTAGAGAGAGATTGAAAAACCACCCTCAGTACACACGACCGAGATTCTAAACTCGATATTTCCGTCATCGGCAGTCTAGTCGTGGCACGAGAGTAGCGCTTTAGACCATATGACCACCGAAGTGGGTTACTTGGGATAAGAAGCTTCGTAGTGTTCTTTCCCCTCATTCTTATTGACATGACAAAGGGTGATTGCAGGGAAAGGAGTAGAGTAAAAATGCCAAATATGGGCCTCCGCCTAATATGGGCCTCCTGTCAAATTCGACTTAATTCTATTGGTTCACATAGGAAGTCCTTAAACGAGAATCAAGCAGTGGAATTCTAAGCTGAGAACGCGCAAAACCAACAGTTAAATGGGCACACAATAAAATTATCCATTTCGTTGTATCTTTTCAATGTGTCTCTTCGAATGACAAAGGGACATCTTTCGAATATTCAACAATGTGTGAAGTGTTATATAGTGCAATAGTTCAAGAAGAGAAGAAATGAAGAGAGAAGTATGTTTTTCTATCTAGGCATAACCTAACTATCCTTTCAGGTTGGCTTCCTTCACTATCAATTACTGTGCATTATTGTACACTGTTTCTACACTGTCTTATTTATACATTTATATATAACTTAGTATTTCTGTAAGGACATTATTTGTACTATAGAACATAAATAGTTCATAACGAATTCAGACGTATGCTTCTTGTATAAAAATGGCGATATTTTATATACTCTGCCTGCCTTTTATGGGCCCCTTACTACCGTAGAGGTCCCATACTAGGAAGGTACTACGTTTAGCCTCATGCGACTATAATTATTCTAATGGTTAGGAAACAAGTATATCCACACCATTACTGTCACTAAACGAACTCCACGGAGTAAGGATGTAAGGTCTGATTCAACCGGCTCAGAATCTGACGTTTGCGATCCCTTTCTCATAGACACAGACGAAGATAAGGACCCTGATTGTGACAGTGGTGATGACGTTGAGTGTTCCTACCGCGGAGGACTCTTTTCCCAAGACAGGAATGGGGAGCAATAGGGTTCTGTGCACTCGGTGCCTAATTCGGAGTCATTCCGACTGTACACAAAATTCAGTACAAATCAATTTCATTTGTGAGAAATGCTTGAATAGCTAAACAAACCATTATTTTCCACAATTTTTTTTTTTTTAACATTAATCTTCCTTATGTGGGCTACTGAGTATTTTCAAATAATATATTTTAAGTGTATTTATTGTGTTTGTGTATGGTTTTTACTAAACAGCATTGGGCCAGCGTGCAGCCGGGGACTTTCCAGTGATAAACTAACCAACCTTGGGCCAGCTTGCAGCCGGGGACTTACCAATGATAAACTAACCAACCTTGGGCCAGCATGCAGCCGGGGACTTACCAGTGATAAACTAACGAGCCGCGTGCGGCGTGCCGCCGGGGACCTACCAATGATAAACTAACCAACCTTGGGCCGGCGTGCAACCGGGGACTTACCAGTGATAAACTAACCAGCCGCGTGCGGCGTGCAGCCGGGGACCTACCAATGATAAACCAACCAACCTTGGGCCGGCGTGCAACCGGGGACTTACCAGTGATAAACTAATCAATACTCCGCGCTAACAGTCCGAATGTCGGCAGAGCACGAGTCACGCCACCGACAGCTCAACCGGGCACCTTCTTGTGTGCGTCACCTCAGAAACAGAGGTGCTCTGGCAGGTTCCCCGGGACTACAAATACACTAGAACCTCGTTAATCCGAACCAATTGAAACCAAAGCTTGTTCGGATTAGCGAAAAATTCCGACTAAGGGGGAGAATACAGAAGGGATCTAAGCGGAGGCAGAGAGTTTCCACAAAAATTTAAGTCAGAGTTAAGTGATAATTTATATTTTCAAATTTAAATAATATAATATTTAGATGCGGCTGGAGACGTAACTAACAAATATAATGGCCAATAGTACAAAGGCGACTGTACTAATTCACGTATCACGATGGATTACATAGCCAAGCTATTATATTTGTTAATTATGGTTGTCGCTGCATCTAAATATCATATTATTTTTATACATTTGGCTGCGTGAAGCTCTCCCGGGTCGCACGTGGTTGCTTATCCGATAACTCGTGATATTAATTGATCGCTCATATATAGTTGACAATTTCCACACAGCCATCACAGACTCTGTCTTAAAATATGAGTGAACACTGACCTTGGACACCGAAGTACTGAATATCTCAGTTAGAGCATTGGTGTAGTCAGCCAAATGTCCCGGGTTCGATTCTCGTGTCCTGGTGTCATTTTTCAATTTATAGAATATGATATTTATATGCGGTTATAGCCTTAACCAAGAAATATAATAACTTTGGCTATTTAATCAGTTACATAAAGACGGTTTATATAAATTCCTATTGTTGAAAATGTTAATTCAAGGTATAATAAATACACATCACGAGAAATTTTGTGCGAGTGTGTCGTAAAAATTATTTAATTATTAATTATGTGGGGAATGCCAGGTCTCCACCGTGGTTCGGATCCCACGTTAAACTGTACGTCCTCCATTCCATCTCACAATCACCCTACCATTACACATTAGCGTAAGTGCGTATAAACCGAACAGGTAGTAAGACGCGGTGCTAATAATAATAATAATTATTATTAATTATTAGACCTGTAAGGTGCGCGTTGTGAACCGGCTGATTATATCGGTACACGGCTTGTTAACTAACTTAAATCTAGAACAGGCACAACACCCAGACAATCAAATCATCACTATGACAAAGGAAACCCACATTTCTCCAATGGTGAATTTTTGGCCACGCCTGTTAGAAAAAACCACCCCCAGTTCACCCAACCGAGATTCTAACCTCGATCTCCCCATCCTCAGTAGTCGAGCTCAACACGACTAGCGCGTTAGCCAACTACGCCACCGAGGTGGGTTCGTGAGTGTTATATTCTGAGTATATATAGTGTGTTCTAAGGTTTATTTCAGTGTAGATTAGTTTAGTTTTGTGATTGTGACTTGAAATTTATTGAGTTGTATTAAATTTCGTATTAATATATATATCGGTAATGTCTTAGGATTTAGTGTATGTACCGTAGAAAGAAATGGGATACCCTGTAGACATTAAGAATGACTATCGATTCAGTTGACTTTTGTTTAATAATTTTACTGAGGTTTTGTCTTTTGAACGAAAAGTGTATTTAAAAGGAAAAATTTCAAGACCAAAATGAGAGATTTCACAGAAAATATAACAAAAAATAAAAAATATTTTATTGTTATTATGATTAGTAATATTAGTACAGTGACTTCTTTGGTGGTGACTAACAGCTCACAGCTGACTTATGACAGTCAACATTTAGGTATATACCTAAATTTTGACCGTCTGAAGTGAAGGCTGCTAAACATATGTTTTTGCAGATCATATGGTTCGGCGTAGGGATACATAATTTGGTCTGGTAACTTTTCAAAGCCGTCAACAATCACCCTACCATTACACATTAGCGTAAGTGCGTATAAACCGAACAGGTAGTAAGACGCGGTGCTAATAATAATAATAATTATTATTAATTATTAGACCTGTAAGGTGCGCGTTGTGAACCGGCTGATTATATCGGTACACGGCTTGTTAACTAACTTAAATCTAGAACAGGCACAACACCCAGACAATCAAATCATCACTATGACAAAGGAAACCCACATTTCTCCAATGGTGAATTTTTGGCCACGCCTGTTAGAAAAAACCACCCCCAGTTCACCCAACCGAGATTCTAACCTCGATCTCCCCATCCTCAGTAGTCGAGCTCAACACGACTAGCGCGTTAGCCAACTACGCCACCGAGGTGGGTTCGTGAGTGTTATATTCTGAGTATATATAGTGTGTTCTAAGGTTTATTTCAGTGTAGATTAGTTTAGTTTTGTGATTGTGACTTGAAATTTATTGAGTTGTATTAAATTTCGTATTAATATATATATCGGTAATGTCTTAGGATTTAGTGTATGTACCGTAGAAAGAAATGGGATACCCTGTAGACATTAAGAATGACTATCGATTCAGTTGACTTTTGTTTAATAATTTTACTGAGGTTTTGTCTTTTGAACGAAAAGTGTATTTAAAAGGAAAAATTTCAAGACCAAAATGAGAGATTTCACAGAAAATATAACAAAAAATAAAAAATATTTTATTGTTATTATGATTAGTAATATTAGTACAGTGACTTCTTTGGTGGTGACTAACAGCTCACAGCTGACTTATGACAGTCAACATTTAGGTATATACCTAAATTTTGACCGTCTGAAGTGAAGGCTGCTAAACATATGTTTTTGCAGATCATATGGTTCGGCGTAGGGATACATAATTTGGTCTGGTAACTTTTCAAAGCCGTCATCTGTCAGCTGTAAGCTGTCAGCCAGCACCAAAGAAGCCATGGGGCTACTGTAGGTGCCAGTACTGCATTATATAACTTCATAAATATCCCATTTTTGACATCGTTAAGTATATCACTTTATGAGTGTTCATAATTCAGATCATCCTAAAATTATCATCACACTTCGCCACTTATTATAATAATGAAGTATTATCCTGATCTGATGCAGACTTGACGTTAGTGACACATTCAACCACCAAGCGCTGTAGTCGATGTTATTGTTTATATTATTATAACTAATTTGATATTGTTTGTGGTGTTAACGTCCTAAGGAGAAACCAAGTATATTACAACCAAACAAGTTAACGACGATATCACCGACAGTCTAAGCACAGTACCTGATTATGGCCGGTGGTAATTAGGGTGGAAAGTTTGGTCAGAGGCTTGTGGAAAATTTGGTCAGAGGCTTGTGGAAAATAAGCTACCATGTCACAATATTAATGGTCCTTTATGACAGAGATGACAACGTTGGAGTCAGTCTAGAGAGCGTTGAAGGTTTCAAGGCGATTACTGTTAAAATACTGGCTGACTGCTGACTAAAAGTGGAGACAAGGCCTACAATACACTAGAATCAGGAGGTCCCAGGTGATATACAAGGTCCACACTACACTAGAATCAGGAGGTCCCAGGTGCTAGACAAGGTCCACACTATACTATAAACAGGAGTTCCAAGGTGCTAAACAAGGTTCACACTACACTAGAGTCAGGAGGTCCCAGGTGCTAGACAAGGTCCACACTACACTATAATCAGGACACACTACACTAGAATTAGAAGGTCCCAGTTGCTAGACAAGGTCCACACTACACTATAATCAGGAGGTCTCCAGTGCTGGACAATGCCTGCACTAAACTATAATCAGGAGGTCCCAGTTGCTAGACAAGGTCCACACTACACTATAATCAGGAGGTACCAAGTGCTAGACAAGGTCCACACTACACTATAATCAGGACACACTAGAATCAGAAGGTCTCGGGTTCGATTTGATTCTCGGCATGAGATAAGAATTTATAATTTGCGAAATATGGGTTTCCTTTTTCACAGTGCTGAATTTACTGCCGGGGGAGAGGGGGGCAGTTGATGTTTCTGTTATCGTTTAAATCTAATTTATAAGGAATGTGCTGATATAATTAATAGGGTCAGGAAGTGTTCGTTAAATTCCTCAAATAAATATAACAACTATAAAAACCTCAATTGAATGAACAAATTATTTTTTATTATCACGATACGGAAGGCTCACACATGACACGTATGTGTGTGAAAGAGAGAGAGAGAGATATGAGGCGTGTGTCGTCATGCATGGTTTACGTAAACTGGGAGGATCTTTAATCAGGAGCACTTGGCAAACGGAGCACAATTACATGGCGTGGCCGTGGACTTAAGGGGGCTCTGTTCGTTACCACCCGCCCCCTACCATCCTTAATCTCAATTAAAGATATTAACAAGTCTGAAATTATTATTATTATTACTATTACGTTTAATTTTATTTTTTTGCCCCCTTGAATTTTTCCGTTAATTAGATACCCTCTATAAGCTATTTGAAGTGGTCTTCGCCCGGCAATATTTTGAAAATAAGATCTTCTTAGAAGCTATTTGGAATGATCCTTGAAATAGAAAATATATTTCATGTTAACTTTATCAGGATGTGTGAGTTTTAGTGAAGGATGCACTGAAGCGTCGTCACTTGGTCTCACTTTCGAAAATGAAGGCAAACACTTTTTGTTGTTGTTGTTGTGATTTTAAGTATATACGATCTTTAAAAACTATCAGTAAAGAACAGGACAAATTGTAAAAGATCTCCCCGAACCGAGTTGCAATTTGTTTAAGTGACGTTGGAAGTGATCTTGACCTATCTATTTGTATGAAGGAAAATAGTCCGAGGGGACTCACGGCAGCCATGGGGAAAACACATTAACACCAGCAAACAGAGTGGACGGGTGTTAAACACTTGCAATAACACCAGCAAACCGAGTGGACGGGTGTTAAACACGATAACACCAGCACACAGAGTGGACGTGTGTTAAAACACTCGCTATAACACCAGCACAGAGAGTGGACGTGTGTTAAAACACTCGCTATAACACCAGCACACAGAGTGGACGTGTGTTAAACACTTGCAATAACACCAGCAAACAGAGGGGACGTGTGTTAAACNCAGAGTGGACGTGTGTTAAACACTCACTATAACACCAGCACACAGAGTGGACGTGTGTTAAACACTCACTATAACACCAGCAAACAGAGTGTACAGGTGTCAAACACTCACGCAGTCAAAGAGTTGGAGATGAACCATCACTTCAACTCAACTTCCACCATTTATATTCATCATTTTTTATATAACTAGCCCAAGTGTGCAATGAACTAATCCTAAACATTTAGTTGTGATCTTTAATTCAAGTTATATTTAATTTAACTCAAACTCAGTCCAATCGTTGCTAGAGAACGTAAAACTACCTGGAGCCCGAACACAATTTATTTAAATCTAGCGCCGAGATATAAACTGACCCACGTGAATCCAGCGCGATCAGGCTGTAAAGTAATCCGTTCAGGAACCAAACCAAGGACGCCGCTCAGACGGATACGAGCACACACCTTTATATCATCTTCTGAAAAAATTTTGAAATTGAGATTCCTCTAGAAAACATTTGGAGTGGTCTTACACAAACAAATATTTGAAAATCAAATCCTTTCAGAAGCTATTTGGAATGGTCCTCCCTGGAAATTTTTTGAAATGTTGATGGCTGATGGCTATTAAAAGTAGTCCTTCACAGGAAAATTGAATGCCTCTAGAATTAGATCTAAAGTTCGTTCACGGTAGGAGTTTACCTCTGAAAGGTCTTTTTCCCTACCAGAAATCTATTATATAGTAGGATATTGGTAGGAAAAAAGACCTTTCAGAGGTGAACTCCTACCGTGAATGAAGTATAAGTCCATCTTTCAGGTTCATATTCGATAATATAAAAGGATTTGAAATTTAACCTATCCGAAGAAGAGCAAACTTATTCTGGAGCACGGGGCTAATTCTTTCCAGAGGGGCAACACCCTATCCCCCCCCTCCCAAACAGTTGCACCACCCCTGTCTCCTCGGCTGTCACAGAAGGTCCAGTCTACTCCAAAGACCACGTGACCATCGGTGCGGACGTTTGCAAAAGGTTCCGTGCAAGGTGCAGACGATATTTGAATTCACGACACAAGCGCGCAAGACGGCCACATTTATAAGTTCTTGCAGGATAAATTCAAGCGGCACCAGATTTACCGCGACCAAACACTCGAAAATCCTAAAACATAACCCACCCTTTCTCGTAAACTATTTGGACAATCACATTAATTTTTTTCAGTATTTGTTATAAAAACCTTAAAAGACATGAGGACCCCATATTTTCACTCTGTGTAAAAGTTTTTTCCTAATTGAAATAGATTGGTAGTATAAGTGTACGAAATGATAATTATGAACTGAATTATATTTTAATATAAGATTCATTCCTCTGACAACAATAATTTTCACAGTTTGATGTGTTTAGTTACGAGCTCTTCATTGTAGGGACAAGAACTCGCCATTTTCAATTGAATAAAAAAGGGTGACGTTAAATCTTGTCGTCTGCTAGGGACTCGTTTATATGGCGTGAGCGTGTTACTGAAACTATTGTTGTTTGGAAATTACCAGGAATATATTATTTTGTCCATAAAGTCAAACATGTTTATCATATTTAGACATTTTAGTAACCCGTTTATCACAACAAATATAGTATAGCCTGATATATATATTATAAATTCGCATAAAATAGTGGAGTATGTCCAAATGCCTCATCGACTTGTGCACGTGTAAAAGAGAGAAAAAATACCCGAAAGTTTCTTTCTTTCTCACGCATTGGTGTGCAGGCGACATACCGAAAATTTCAATCACAGCTGATATTCATATGGTTATTTTATAAAGATCACTGGTTCAACTAATTTTATTTTATTATTATTATTATTATTATTTAGCTCCCCGTCTTACAACCCGTTCGGGTTATACACCTATGTACTAATTACGCTAATTTTAGGGATTAGAAAGTGTTACCGCATTTTCGTCGAGGAAGAGTGGAAAACCATTTTGGGGAAAAACACCCTCAGTATACCCAACCTAGTTTCGAACCTCGATCTTCCATTCACCAGCAGTATAGTCTACTGCGAGAGTAGCACTTTAGACCACGCGGCCACCGAATAAGGTGATCCAACTACTGATCCGAATTAAGACATCCGCGTTTGATTCCCGGTGAGACGAGACACACAAATAACCGCTCGGAAATTAGATCTGTCCCAACACCCTAAGGGGTTCATTAACAATATAAGAATTCCTAGACATCAGCTTTAGTCGGTAGCGTGTCTGCCTTCAAAACCAGGGAACCCGGGTGTTCGATTCCCGGTATGACCTAAAAATCCATTATTAACAAAATGTGGGTTTTCTCTTTCACAATAATGAATTGACGGCCGCGGGGAGGGTATTGTTATTATAGTTTTAAGCCAATGTATAAGTCGTATGCTGATATAATTATTGGTCGGTTTAAAAAGTGCAAGACGCTTATTGAGGGACACAGTAGAACAGGATAGTTGAGACGATACTTCAGAAATGTGTGTATAATTGACCCTGGTTAACAATAGCGGCGAAACAATGCGAGTGTGTGCTAACACAACAAATTGTGCCAATATGCTCGGCACTTAGCACGTCTGCAACGAGGTGTAGCATGCAACGTGAATACTGGGCTTTGAACTGTCAGAGCCGCCATTGCAACAGCCGCATATTAGCAGTCAAGGGAAGGGAAATATACTGGCGCCATCTTATGTTAGGAACATTATAGTTGGACTCACACAGCCGCATATTAGCAGTCAACGGAAGGGAATTATACTG
>CABFOV010010903.1:0-14935 GCA_902141375.1 Timema poppense
TTCCTTTAATAGTTTTTGTTTTTTGGCTTCTTCTAAAAGATCTTTTACAGCTTGATTATTTTTATGACTTATAGCATAATGTGGTAGTGACAACGTCTCCTCTCTACCATGATACTCGTAAGTTATTTTTGCTAAAAGAATCGTGCTTGCGTTATAGCTGGACTTTTTGAATATTCCATTTTTGAACTTTTCGGCAACACCTTCCCCTTCTTCTATTTTTCTTGCTAGTTTTTGTATATTCTTTCTATCTTTATCTGTTAACTCATATATATCACATACTAATGTCAGTTTTGACGTTTTCATAATGTTTTCCCCTATTAAGATTTATTGATTTAGTGGTAGTAGTTGCAGTTGCTCACCCCATAAAGTTGGTGCTTTCTTTCAATCAAAGGTATTCTACTGTTTTAAATTCCATGTAAAGATTTAGCTTATCTTTTACATCTAAACAGCATTAACACGATTTGCCTTTTTGTAGATGAGCAATTCTCTAGGGATTATCCTATTGAATTCTATGATATTATTTTTTGTAACATTGTCTAAAGTGCCCAGACACTGGGATCCAGCTTCTATGCAACTTAATTAAAAACGTTTGTTTTAGCGTAAGACAACTACCTTTAGCTCATCAGCTCAGTTATAAGCAAAATTTCTGGATCCCAGTGTCTGGGCACTGGGATGACACCATTTGCTGTGCAATTTACCTTCAAAAATGAATGTTCGTACAGCTATGTGTCAGCTACTTGCATGACACCCTGCTGGTGGGACAATGTTTGTATAGTTGTGCGTCACGCGCTGGAATGACGAATTACTTAACCGTCATACCGTCACGGTATCTCCTAGCATAGATCCCGCTAACACGTAGCGGGATGACGAATTTGTATCGGAAAACAAGTAGCATGACGGTTTGTCAAATGTCTCTCAGTTTCTCAAAAAAATCCTTTAACAAAAAAGAGCATTCTGTTTCTAATATCCCACCATAAACTTCAGGTATATGGCTGCAAAATTGAAATATCTTAACACCATTTTCAATTCCTCCACCTTTTGGATTATAAGCTCCAAAGTACAATCGTTTAATCCTGGCAAAGGAAATAGCTTGAGCACACATCGGACATGGTTCTAATGTTACGTATATGTCAGAATCATAAAGCGTTGAAGTTGAGAGCAACTCACATGCCTGCTTGATCGCTAACATCTCTGCATGTGCAGTTGGATCGTTGGATATGTTGTGTGCAGAAGAAACGACATTGCTTCCACTAACTATTACGGCACCTATGGGAACCTCATCATTTTTTTGAGCAAGTTTGGCTTGCTCTATGGCAAGCTCCATATATTGATACTTGAACACTTTCCTTTGCTAATCTTCTTTTTTTAAATTTTATTAACTGCTGCCTTAATAAACGATATAAAAAGAGGATGAGGAGAAAACGGCTTTGATTGAAACTCTGGATGAAACTGCACACCAATAAACCACGGATGACTCTCTAACTCCACTGCCTCTATACATGTTCCATCTTCTGATATGCCACTGCATAGCAGCCCATTTTTTTCCAAATCATCTTTATAATCTGAATTGATTATGTATCTATGTCTGTGTCTTTCTGAAATAGTAGTGTTACTATATGCATCCATCATTTTAGAGCTTGCATTTATATTACATTTGTATGCCCCAAGTCTCATGGTTCCACCAAGATCGTCATCTTGATCGCCAGCTAACTTAACGATTGGATGTTTACAGTTATGAAATTCTTCAGAGTGTGCATCTTCAAGCTTAACAACATTACGAGCAAACTCAATAATTGCAAGCTGCATACCAAGGCAAATTCCGAAAAATGGGATATTATTTGTACGGGCATAATTTATTGCTAATATTTTACTCTCTACTCCGTCATCACCAAACCCCCCTGGGACAAGAATTGCATGAGAATTCTGTAACTTCTCCCCTATAAGCTTTTCATTTATAGGTTTTTCTTCCTTCTCTCTTGAGTTAACCCAATTTATCTTTACTTTGACTTTATTACTAATCGTACCATGATTTAATGCTTCAACTAGTGATTTATACGCATCAGGGAATTCGGTGTATTTTCCCACTATAGACACAGTAACTTCCTGTGTTGGGTGCCTTATGGAATGCACTATTTGATCCCATTCAATCAAGCTTGGTTTTGGCTCACTTAAATGAAAGTGCTCCAAAATTTGCG
This sequence comes from Timema poppense, assembly GCA_902141375.1. Taxonomy (NCBI): domain Eukaryota; kingdom Metazoa; phylum Arthropoda; class Insecta; order Phasmatodea; family Timematidae; genus Timema; species Timema poppense. The sequence goes on from CABFOV010010903.1 coordinate 2,196, forward strand.
TATCAAGCCCACATTGGCTATACAACACCGGTAACTCATATATATGACTCACATCAGGAGCAGGTATCACATTGGACAAAGAAACATTGCAAAGCTTAGCTATTTTCTCTCTCTGATTATCGAAAATTTCTTTCTCACTGCGGCATAATATAATATCTGGTTGTAACCCCGCGGAATTTAACTCTCGAACTGAATGCTGCGTTGGTTTTGTCTTTAATTCTTGCGCTGCGGTAAGATATGGTATTAAAGTTAAGTGAATAAGGATAACTCTTTGTTTTCCTAATGTGTAGTTAACTTGGCGTATAGCCTCCAAAAATGGTTGGCTTTCAATGTCACCTACAGTTCCGCCTATTTCACATATTACAAAATCTAAACCTTCCGTACCATTAAAAATGAACGATTTGATTAAATCTGTCACATGGGGAATGACTTGCACAGTTTTGCCCAGATAATCACCACGCCTCTCTTTCTTCAACAACTCATGATATATCTTACCAGTTGTTATATTGTCATCTTTTGTTGCTTTAATTCCAGTAAAACGCTCATAATGCCCAAGATCCAAATCAGTTTCAGCACCATCCTCGGTAACAAACACCTCTCCGTGCTGAGTTGGGTTCATTGTCCCAGGATCAATGTTGAGATACGGGTCAAGTTTTCTGATACGGATCTTAAAACCGTAAGCTTGAAGAAGCGCACCAACGCTTGAAGCAACTAAGCCTTTACCAAGCGATGACACAACTCCACCTGTGACAAAGATAAATTTAGCTTCCTTCATTAATTTTCAAATGGAACAGAAGTAGGTTCACTTTCTTGCTTTTTTTCTAATATAATTTTCTCTGCAATCGATTTTTTATGTACGTCTTTTGAATATAATCCTGACAATAGCAATGTGTTTATAATAAACAATCCAGCAACAATAGCCGTTATTCTGCTGAGCGGGTTTTCAGAAGATTTTACCGAAATCATCGAATTGACTCCCTGTTGTGTATTACTAAAACCACTTAACGAACTACTCCCAGGCGGCTGCAAGAGCACTAAAATTACTAACACAACAACCAATATTACTTGAAATATACTTAATACCGCTACTGACATTATAGATAGAGCTGAAAATAAAAATTTTAGGAGCATAAAGTGCATAAGTCAAGAACATCTGTCACCCAAGTAGCTTGGAATCTAAGTATGTATTTACTGCCTACCTTATTTTGGTTAGCATATGCATAAAACTGTGGGCTTAATATGTATCACATTTTAAAATACAAAGATTATGAACCAAAAATAGACGAAAGTGCTTTCATCGCAGGTGGTTCGCATATCATAGGCAAGGTTGAAATAGGAAAAGATGCGAGCATCTGGTTTAATTGTGTGGTCAGAGGGGACGTTGGATCAATAAAAATAGGTGATGGAACAAATATTCAAGATGGAACGGTAATTCATGTGGATAGAAACCCAGGTGGTGATACAACTATTGGCAATATGGTAACAGTGGGACATTTTTGTATGTTGCATGCATGTATGGTGCATGATAAAGCGTTTATTGGTATGGGCTCTACCGTGATGGACCATGCAGTTGTGGAGCCTGAAGCTATGGTAGCTGCTGGCTCGCTAGTGACACATGGAAAAGTAATAAAAAGTGGGGAAATATGGGCTGGCAGGCCAGCAAAGTTCTTCAAAAAAATGTCGAATGAAGAAATTAAACATATTACACAATCAGCACAAAATTATATTATGCTAATGAAGGAATATAAAAATTAAAGTTCGCGTGAGGCTAATTTATACTACCAACCCTATTGAGGGACTGCATAGACAGATTAGAAAATTCACTAAAACTAAGGGCTCATTTACTAGCTTGTACAAACAGGTATATTGTGCTATAAAAAAGGCAGAGCAAAATTGGACTATCCTAATTGGGCTTTAACTATATCTCAACTTGATATTTTCTTTCCTGGTAGATTGAAAATTGAGTTGAGTTAAAAATGCGGTTTGACACACTTTTTTGAACATTTCCTTATTGCCTGTTTTTACAATTTTGAATTGATTCCTTAGGTTATGCAAGAGGTCTATTGAGCAAATCCAATAATATCCTTGATTTCTTTTATATTATGGGTTGCAATTTCTGCTGCTTTCTTTGTACCTTTTTTTAATATTTCACGTAAATGGAATTGGTCTTTTAAAAGATCATTCATTCTCTCACGTATGGGTGATATAACACTGATAATTAAATCAGCTAACTCTTTTTTGAAGTGCTTCATGTCATGTTTGTTCACTTCTTCACATACTTTTTCCGCATTTACATTACTAAGCACTGAATAAATGTTTATCAAATTGCTTATTTCTGGTCGGCACTCTAAAGTAGCAAAATCAAAGCCTAGAATTGAATCTGTTTTTGCTTTTTCTATTTTTTTGACAATTAAATCATCCGTATCATCAAGGTTAATGCACGAATATTCTGAAGGGTCAGATTTACTCATCTTGCTTGTGCCATCTCTTAAGCTCATTATTCTTGATGTGCAATCCAAAGTTAAGATTTCAGGTACGATGAAATAATCCAGTTTATAATGATTGTTAAAAGCTGATGCAATATCACGTGCAAGCTCCAAATGCTGTTTTTGATCATCACCAACAGGAACGTATTTAGTTTGATACAACAATATATCTGCAGCCATAAGTACTGGATAACTATATAATCCAAGAGAGGCTTTTTGTTTATCGCCGCCAGCTTTATCTTTAAATTGAGTCATGCGATTAAGCCAACCAATTGGTGTATAGCACCCAAGCAGCCAGCCCAGTTCTGCATGACCACTAACCGTGGACTGATTAAAAATAATGGACTTTTCTGGATCTATTCCACATGCAATATAAGCTGCTGCTGTTTTGAAAATATTACTTTTTAATTCACTTGCGGGAAGCTTATTTGCTGTGATTGCATGTAGGTCGACAATACAAAAAAGAGATTTGTATTTATGCTGTAAGTCTATCCACTGTTTGATTGCACCAAGATAATTACCTAAATGTAGTACGCCACTTGGCTGGATACCTGAAAAGACAATACTTGTCATTATACATTTACCTCATGCTAATCGCTTCCACAATCAGCAGATTTCTTAGAAAGAATAACCATTGCAGGACGGAGCAACCTATTTTTGATAGTATAACCAGTCTGTAGTACTTCTATAATAGTGCCAGGCTCTTTTTCATTGTCTTCTCTTTCCACAACAGCTTGGTGTAAATTACTATCAAAAAGCTCACCAAGTGGATCTACTTCCTCTATTCCATGTTTTTTTAGATCATTTATAATTTTTTGATAAGCTACTTTAATCCCCTCATGAACAGGATCACCGTCTTTCAAAATTTCCATTACTTTTTTTAAATTGTCGCACGAGTCGATCATATCACGTGCAAATTTTGTGACTGCATAGTCACTTGCATCGCTAATTTGCTTTTGCATTATACGTTTGACGTTTTCATTATCTGCAACAGCACGGCGTAAATGATCTTCAAGCTGAGCTGCACGTTCTTTTAATGTATTGAGATCTTCATTTAAATCATCAGTTTGCTTATGGTTATCACTTTGTTGGTCGTCACCTTTCTGCCTATTTACCATATCGGCAAATTTCCTCTTTTTTTCTTTACTGCTGTCTGACATATCACTATCCTTAAGAATCTAATAAATATATAGCAATTAATTCGAAAATATCAAGCACCAGCTACATTTGTCTTTCTATGCTCGCATTTAAAAAGTCAATTAAAGTAATTTTATAAAAAGAATTAGAAAAAGTACTAATATCATTTTGTGCCATATTAATGTAGTATCTAGCTTTTTCCATAGAAAGCTGAATGGCATTATGGTGATTAATATAGTGTAATGCTTGGTCAAAATTGTGTCTAGCTGAAGAAAAGCATTTTTCCCAGAATTTTTGCTCTGCTGGACTGCCCTTTTCGTATGCTATAATAGCAGGTAAGGTGACTTTACCTTCGAAAAAGTCTTTTCCGACTTGTTTTCCAGAAGTGCCTTGATTAGCAGTATAATCGAGCATATCATCAACTATTTGAAATGCCATACCAAAATTAAAACCAAAATTCTTTAGCCTCTCTGTTTCGTCATTTGTTGCACCAGATACTGTAGATGCAGCTTCACAGCATGCAGAAAATAAAGATGCTGTCTTTTCTCCAATGATATCAAAATAATTTTCCCTGACTGTGTGGGGGTCAAAACGTGTTGTCATCTGCTTTATTTCACCCTTCACAAGTAAATGCGATGCTTTAGATAAAATAGAGAGAATATTTAAATTTCCACACTCTATAAGCCATCTAAATGCTAGAGTCAACAATAGATCACCAACTAAAATGCTTGATTTATTTCCCCAAATCTTATTCGCTGTTTTAACTCCATGGCGTGCCTCACTTTCATCGAGCACATCATCATGAAGTAAAGTAGCATTGTGTATAAACTCTACCGATGCAGCAACGTTGATCCTATCCTCCCCAGAATAGTTTAGCATTTTACATATAATAAAAACTAGTTTAGGCCTTATTTTTTTTCCACCTGAACTAACAAGATGAGATATAATATCAGTAGCAAGCTTAGCACCTTCATCATTGACATTTTTGAAGATAAAGTCCTTCATAGCTGATAGATCAGAAGATACGACATCGTCTAATTTACCATTATTTGTTAAATCAGTATTTAGCATTTTAAAGAGACTTATGCTTCTTGTCCCTGTGCTTTCTCGTTCTCTACTTTCTTCTTTTCTGTTTTCTTTGGTTCTGTTTCTAAAGTTACTATGCCTTTTTTAATGAACCATAGTACTCTTTCAGTTGCTTGCGCGCCTACGCTTAGCCAATGTTTTAATCTATCAGCCTTCACCACAACACGATTTTTATTGTCTTTTGGTAACATTGGATCATATTGTCCTATTTTCTCAATAAAACGCCCATCTCTTGGTGCTCGTGAATCAGCTACAACTATCCTATAAAAAGGGCGTTTCTTTGCGCCAAACCTTGCCAACCTTATTTTAACTACCATGTTAACCTTTATTCATATATTAGTCACAATTTTATACAATGAGCCGTTTTAAGTCAAATGAATTATACAACTTTTGCACCTTATAATATAATTACCAATAATGTAGGGCAGCGCCGGGCGCACAGCTATACGAACATTCATTTTTGAAGGTAAATTGCACAGCAAATGGTGTCATTCCAGTCTGGAATCCAGCCTTTTCATAATCATTAAAACGTTGTATTTTAACATAAAACGGCTACTTTTATACTTAATAAAATTCCTGGATCCCAGACTGGGATGACATCCTTCCTAGTGAAGATTGCTCTCAAATCGCAATGTTCGTACAGTTGTGTGTCTCGGCACTGGATGCGTTTGAAGCAACTTATAAGATTTTTGACTATATATCATCAAGTATAGCGTGATTAACTTCGACTTTATACTTTGATTCCAGATAGCTAATTAATTGCTCTTTTAGCGATATCATCACACGTTTTCCGGTGTCAAGCGTGTTTAATTTACCATTTGATGAATGCATTTCTTTTAGAACACCTATTATAATTTCATTATTGTATTGAATAGGGTCTGTCACTGAACCAGTTGTTTTCATATTGAAAATCTCTTCTACAAAAGAAAAGGGGTAGTTTTGTTGATCCACTTCATTGCGTTGCATCTGCTGACCTTTAACTAATTCCACACCTTGAATTTCTTCCAAATCTGTTTTTTCTCTTAGTTGAACTGCAACCTCTTGCCCAATTTTAAACATTCTTTCTTTTATAAACTCACTACACCAAAGCTCTACCGCTAATGCCCTGCCTTCTTCAAAACTTTGCAATTTGGGTGGAACGATATCAATGATTTTTACACTAACAACAGCGTCCCCAACGCCCTTGAAATAACCTTTCTGATCCTTTTCTCGCGAAAAAATGAAAGAAATCAAATCACCAGAATCTCCTACGTTATTACCGCTTTGATCTTTTCCACTCGCATCTACTGGACCAATAGTTTGTATAGGTAAATTATATTCACTCAATATTTCTTCAATTTCTGAACCATTGTATATCTTATAGTTCACTTGGTTTATGAAATCATTGACTCTTTCAAAAGACTTTTGGTTAGTTAGAACTGACTTTATGTCTTTTTTTAAATCAACTAAGTCTTCATCAGAGATTTGATGCGCACTTTCCACTTTTATTATATGCCAACCAAAACTGCTTGCTAAAACTTCACTTACTTCACCTACTTTGAGAGCAAATACCTTTTCCCTCACGTCTTCTGGTAAAAAATCCTTAGTTATATTATTTACTCTAGTTTCCTCAAGTTTTGCTTTGCCAAACTCTCCTACTATCTGTTCAAAGCTTGTTTTACCCTCCTCAAATGCTCTTCTTGCTGTCTCAGCTTCTTCTTTGGTAGAAAATATTACATTGAATACATCTCTTTGATCTTTTAGTTCCTGTTGTTCTATTATACCATCAACTTCTTCACCTGAGATCTTGATTTGATCTTCAAAATACTTTTGGCCTAGGGAAATATATTGCGCAGTTCGATACTCAGGATAATAAAAATGGGATTTATTTCTTTCGTACAAATCAAGTAATGCTTGATCATCTGGTTCAGGAATGTTTGTAACTGCATCTTCAGTTATTTTAACAATATCAACCACTCTAGTTTGGTAGCGACTTTTGTATATCTGCTCATCAACTCTCTCGCCAAAAGTTACCGGATAATTATCTTTAAATAACGAAGTCATGAACATCATTGCAGGCAGAACTTTCTCTAGCTTTGCTATATACTCTTTCTCTGTCATATGCAGGTCATTTAGCGTTTCATGGAATTTATTTTTGTCAAATTCGCCTTTATCATTTTGAAAGTATTTGGTATTTTTAATATGGTTTTTTATAGACTCTTCTCCAACTGTCAACCCCAGCTCACTAATTAGGTTAAACAATAGTTTTTGCTCTATAAGTGCGTTAAGCAAATCATATTTCAGCTTTTTTACTTGTTCTCTACTCGCATCAGATCCAGAAATTTGCTTTTCATAATTTTGATATAGTGATTTATACTCATCTGACGTTATAACTTCTTTTCCAACCCTAGCTACCTCTTCTTTTTCATCATCACCTGATAAAAGGTTGCCAATTCCCATGAAGACTAATAAGCAAGCTAAAAGGACAACGGTTACTTTAGTGAAAAAATTTTTAACATTCATTTTAGACTCAGTTAATTAATGGTTAATTATAGAATAGTGATAATTTAATTCTTGTAAACCTGTTGCTTTATTAGCCAATATATATAATATTACAATATATTAACTTAAAATTTAACTCTTTTCTTAAATAGAAACATATGTTTGACTAAGTTATACTATACCTTAAGAAGGGAAAATATTTTTTTGAATCGTTTGAAATATGCTTAAACGTAAGCGCATTTAATTAACTTAAGAGGTGGGAAGTGACAAACAAAAAGTCATTGAATGACAAAATTAATGCTTTTTTAGTTTTAATAGCTTATATTTTAGCTCTGTATAACAGTAAGGGATACTTTAAATGGGAGATGCTTTTTTGATGTCAATGGAATCTTCTAAGGGCAATAACGATAGAAATAAACAGTTTCTAATGCAAATAGCTGCTTGGTTAGTAGACAACACTGGTTTAACTTTTAATCAAATAGCACAATGCTGTAGGTTGGCCCTTGAAGAAGTACAAGACATAGCTGATGAGGAAATAGAAGTTGAAAAATATAACCCTATTATTTCTGGGGTAATTGCTGAAAAAGAAATCGATGATTGCAAAAAAAATTCAAACCGTGTACCAAATTTGATTATAAAAAATATAAAAAAAAGGAGTAAAGCGATTGGTAGCATTCTTGGCTTTGCCTCTACGGCAAGGCGTAGAGATAAACCTGATGCGATTTATTATTTAGTAAAAAAATTTCCTATCTTGGATAATAACGTTATAGCTAAATTAATTAGTACAACAAATTACACAGTTGAGCAAGTAAGAGATGGATCTCATCATAACATGCAAAATATAAAACCCCAAGATCCTGTACTACTTGGCTTATGTAGTCAAGAAAATTTAGAAGCAGAAGTGGAAAAAGCAAAAGTAGAAGAAGAGAAGCAAGAAAGGTTAAAAAATATAAAGAATAGCTATTGAAAATCCTCAAATTTTTGTGCTTTGTTAACATTAAATTAACTTGACTTGCTAGTGTTTATTAGTATAATGTAAGTAAAGTACGGGGTTTAATAATAATTAAGCTTAATACGCACTAAAACTAGCTCAGCCTAATTTATTATCTTATAGTCACATTTTAGGTTAGTAAGCATCAATTAAAATTTTTGGAGGATTATGACAACAATCAATGAAGATGTTTTGGCAAAAGGAAAGGTTACAGCTCAACCTGAAAAAAGTGAGCAAATTCACAATAACGATACAGTAAAACAGATGGTCAATGAAGGTACTGAGAAAAACAGAAAAACATTAGATCTGAGCGAATTAAAAGAGAAAACAGCAGAAGAATTGTTAGAGTTAGCTGAAGAAAGAAAAATTTCAACTAACGGTAAAAGCAATGGTAGAATGCTAAAGCAGGAAATGATATTCAGCTTAATGAAGAAAATGAGCGAAGAAGGAGGCATAACCACAGGGAGTGGAATAGTGGAAATATTGCCTGATGGTTTCGGTTTCTTACGTTCAGCAAGTGCAAATTATGCTCCAAGTACCGATGATGTTTATATTTCTAACGGGCAAATAAAGAAGTTTAATTTACGTACAGGAGATATGGCATGTGGAGAAATAAGGCCACCTGGTGATAAAGAAAGATATTTTACTTTAACTAAGGTTCAAAGTATAAACTCTACTGAAGTCAGTGAATTAAGAAAGTACGTCCATTTTGATAATTTGCTTCCTCTTTATCCTGAGGAAAGCATAGTACTTGAGTGTAATAGTGGTGATGATAAAAAAGGCTTAAGCATGCGTGCTATAGATATAGTAGCTCCTCTTGGAAAAGGGCAAAGAGCTTTAGTAGTTGCTCCACCTCGCACAGGAAAAACTGTATTGCTTCAGCAAATGGCTAACTCTATAGCTATAAATCACCCTGAAATAGAATTAATAGTGTTACTTATAGATGAAAGACCTGAAGAAGTAACAGATATGATACGTTCTGTAAAAGGTGAGGTAGTGAGTTCTACGTTTGATGAGCCTGCTTACCGTCACGTACAGCTTGCTGAAATAGTAATAGAAAAAGCTAAAAGAATGGTTGAGCATAAAAAAGATGTGGTAATCCTACTTGACAATATTACTAGACTTGCACGTGCTTATAACGCTGTTATTCCTTCGTCTGGGAAAGTTCTAACTGGTGGTGTGGATTCAAATGCACTGCAGAGACCCAAGCGTTTTTTTGGAGCGGCTCGTAATATTGAAAATGGTGGTTCTTTGACAATCATTGCTACAGCTCTTATAGACACTGGTTCAAAAATGGATGAGGTTATTTTTGAAGAGTTTAAAGGTACAGGAAACGCTGAGATTATACTTGATAGAAAACTTTCTGATAAACGTATATTTCCAGCTATTGACATTACAAAATCCGGAACAAGGAAGGAAGAGCTATTAGTTGATAAGGCTATACTAAATAAAATATGGGTGTTGCGTAGAATACTCAATCCTATGGGATCTGTTGAAGCAATGGAATTTTTACGTGACAAACTACTTTTAACAAAAAGCAATGCTGACTTTTTTAACTCCATGAATCACTAAAAGTAAGCCAGTTATGATGGATATGCTGAGCAAAAAGTAAAACGCTTTTATAGTTAAAATAATTGTATCCGTTCAGGCAATGGCGAACTTAGGGAGCGTTAAATAAACTATACGCGTCAAGTTAAGAAGCAAAGGTAAGAAAATTCAATGAACTTAAGGTGGATACTCTAGTCTTTCTATATCTGTCTTTCACAGAAAATTGTGACCAGTTTGTGGTAAGTTTTTTCAGGAAAATTCTCAAATTATTAATTTTGCTGCTTAACGCTAAAAACAAGTAACCGTTCACGGATTGTGAGAATGAATAAAGAACTAAGCAGTCGTAACTTTTGGAAGGGATTTTGGCCATTGAGACGTGATGTCAAAAATATCGACAACATTCTTCCACGAACCTTTCCCCACGTTCCAACCAGGTGAAAAAGCTGTTTTTACGATAGCCGTCTAATTTGCCGTTCTGCAAGGTTGTTGATTGACTTCAGGCTTTCGTAAAAACTTCCACACTATATCCTCGGCCTTAACATCTTAATGGCCATTCTCAAACCATTCTCGTCATTTCATGAAAAAACCCTTCTTTCGCATTAGTTGTGTAGCATCTTTTAATATTAACAAGGCCTATAATAGTGCAGCACTGCCTTACGTATTGCCAATCCAAATTCTACTTGCTGTAAAATAACACAATCTGCTACATCGCTGCTAATCTCAATCCCTCTATTTATTGGCCCTGGGTGCATAACAATCGCATCTGGTTTTGCGTATGATAGCTTTTGTGAATCAAGTCCATACAAATGAAAATATTCTTTCTCTGAAGGAACAAAACAACTATTATTCATGCGCTCTTTCTGCAGTCTTAAAAGCATGATTACATCAGCATCCTTTATACCTTCAATTAATGAATAATGGACTGAATCTACTTCAGGAAAATGCTTACAAATCAAAGTTGGTGGTGCGACCAAGCTTATCTCTGCTCCAAACATTTTTAGCAACCTTATATTTGACCTTGCAACTCTGCTGTGCAGAATATCTCCACATATCACAACTTTGAGATCCTTTATTTGCTTTTTATGACTGCTGATTACAAGATAATCTGCAAGAGCTTGAGTTGGGTGTTCACTGCTTCCATCGCCTGCGTTGATTAGCGAGCAGCTAACATTCTTAGCCAGCATATTAACAATACCGCTATTTTTTTGCCTGATTATTATATAGTCAGGATTCATTGCATTTAATGTTTTGATCATGTCTTTTAGATCTTCTCCCTTGTTAATAGAAGAAGATCTTATTGGCAAAGTTACAACATTTGCTCCAAGGCTTTTTGCTGCTATTTCAAAAGACGCAAGTGTACGCGTTGAATCTTCAAAGAATAAATTTATTACTGTCTTATTTTCCAAGATATGACTATTTGCAGCTTCTTTTTTAAGGTACTGGTTAGCCAACTTAGTTATATTTTCTACATCATCGACTGTAAGGTCTGAGATGTTTAACAAATTCCTTCTCTTGTGCATAGTTCCCTTTTCAACTACTTGAACCTATTCTACTTTCTTATTATTGTTTTTCAATAGACCTCTTGTGCAGCAATTGTTTTGGTGAAAGAACAGAAAAAGATAGTAAAGTCAAAATTAAGTTAGAAGGAAGAAAAAGTTCAGCGAGTCAAGAGTAAGGTACATTAGCATAAATCTTTCATCCCAGTGTTCAGTGGCACTGGGGATTACTTCCACTTACACTCATCCGCTATCATAACAGCCTCAAGAAGATGCTTCTCAAGTTCACTTAGAGGTAAATCACTTTGTGGATAATTTCCCCAAGACTTTAGTATATCGGAAGTTTCAACGCCTTCAATAACAGGGTATTCTTGGTTTTTTTTAGCGTATAGCTCTTGAGCCTGCTTGCTTACTAAAAATTCCAATAAGACTATAGCATTTTCCCTGTTTTTTGCGTTTTTTGTTACTGCTGCACCACTGATGTTTACCATTACGCCGTGATCATTGCGATTAGGAAAAAAAGCCCCTAGCTTGTCTATAACATTCTTTTTATTTTCTGATGAAAGAATTCTTGCAAAGTAATAACTATTTACTATTGCAACATCTCCTTCACCAGCAGCTACAGCATAAATTTGGTCAGTATCACCACCACTTGGTTTTCTTGCCATATTACTCACAATTCCACTTACCCATTCTTTCGTCTTTTCAAAACCATTATTTGCAATCATAAAAGCAATCAATGACCGGTTATATGGACTTGTAGAAGAACGCACTAATATTTTTCCTTTCCATTTTTCATTTGCTAAATCTTCATAAGTACTTAAGTTTTTAGGATCTACTGACTCTTTATTATAAACTAATATTCTGGTTCTTTTTGTAAGGCCAAACCAATAATCTTCACTATCTCTAAATTTTGCAGGTATAACACTTTTTAAAATCTCTGAATCCACTTGAGATAAAAGCCCTCTTTTTTTTGCCAAAATCAGGTTCACTGCATCTGCAGTTAAAAGCAAGTCAGCTCCACCGCCATTTTCCATGCGTGAAAGTAGCTGAGAATAATCATCAATGATGTAACGTACTTTAATGCCTGTATTTTTTGTAAATTCATCAAATAAAGTACGTACTAATTCTTCTTTGCGCGATGAATAGACATTCACTACTTGTGAATTGTCAGTTCCGCTGTTTTTATACAAAAAAGTAATGACTATTAATACAACTGCTATTAAGGATGTGAATATAAAGGCTTTTTTCATATTGGATAAAAAATAACTTCTTTCAGTTAAAGATACTCAAATAGCGCAATCTTAGCAAGTGTAAAATTCGTTAGATGTAGCTAATATAATTTGGATTTACCGAAGTCAATGTATGAAATAATCGAAATTGTCATTCCAGCGCGTGACGCTAGGCCATAAAACCTACTTGACAAACTCCGTCAGCCCCCTTATCATGAAACTGAAGGTATTCAGTTATCTTCATCTGTGCAGATTAAACAGCAAAAAAACAACGTAGTTGGCG
>CABFOV010010905.1:0-14931 GCA_902141375.1 Timema poppense
ACACACACACACTCACTCACACACACACGTCACTCTCTCTTTCCGCGGGGGCCGAGCGCTCCGGGCAAGAGCGGGCTATGTATCTAGTGAAAGTGTATGTCAGTAAATCAGTTGAGTAAAGCAGGTGGAGAGTTCCCGTTGGGAATTTGGGGAGAGGGTAAGAGGGAATTAGGTGGAAGGGGACTGAAAGGGGGGAATTTTGATTTAAAAAAATGCTCTCGAACGGATTATTGGTAGCTTTCAAATACTTAACTTATCTGTCAGTCTTGTTTTGATAGCCTCCTCGGCAGCACTTGCAGAATGATACATCAATTTAATTATTTAAATAAATACGGCATCGAGTGTGCAAATACTCATATAAATGTGTGACAGTGATCTGTGGATATTATAAGCTAGCTGATAAAATCTACTCCAGAGTTTTCATTTTGTCATTATTGAAGTTAAAGGCAATCGTTAGTCGCCTCCAACGTTTGCCTCTTACTGCGCTCGCTGAGTGACATTAATTACACAATCAATTAACACCCGTTAAGTTCAGGTTGTTCGAGCGCTTGTTGCAAGCTAGTTCTTGCAATTCTCATGTTGACCGCTTCTTAGGGCTACTTCACGTTGCACTTTCTCTCACAAACAGCTCAGAACTATCTAGTTGTATCTTAATCGAGTACAAACAGCTGTAACCTGGATCGTAACGAATAACTTAACACACTTTGGGTTTCATCTCGATTGCTTTGTTGCTTTGTTGTGTTTTAATAAACATTTTCTAAAATATAGCGTCACAAATTTCATACATTTCAACGGAACGCTCAATTTATTCTAATCCTAAAGGATACGAACCTAAGACCTTACTGTTTGTGTTTTATTTGTTGCGCACGAGTCGCTTAACGCCCCCATCACTGTAATCAGGAAACGGTGAAACACGGCGGAACAAGTGAAGTGCACCATTATAAACAAAAGCATATCGCGTGGAGTAGTGAAAGTGCACGCCCTGCCGCGTCACGATGAGAACCGATCGCTGAAATCTACAGTAAACAACGGCGGGTTCTATTGTGTGCGACGCTGAACGGGTCGTCCGCCATCTTGGAGGTCTATAGGAATACTCTCCAAACCAATGATATGGCACTTTGACTGAGGGTAAGTCCACAAAGCTATTATTATTATTATTTAGCACCGTGCCTTACTACGCTTTTAAGTACTAATTACACTATTTTATTAGGAATTGGGAAGGTTGAATTAGAGAAAGTGAACCCACATTTGCGTGGAGGGAGAGTGGAAAACCATTTAGGAAAACCACCCCCAGTTCACCCGACCGAGATTCGAACACGAACCTCGATCTCCCCGTCCTCGGCAGTCGAGCTCAACACGACTAGCGCGTTAGCCAACTACGCCACCGAGGCGGGTCACACACTTATTCGATTCCGTGTAGCTATGAGGATAAAATGCAGCGGACTGGATTTACCAAAGGGGGCAAAATAAAAGAACAGGTGTAGTTTGAAATTAAATTTGCGCCTATTCGCGAGTAAATTTGATCAATTAAAATGGTGGCATATCATCGTAATTCCTCAGCGTACACGTCTTTGTTAACTGTACTTCAGTTGATGATAAAGAAATGAAAATAGTATACGTCTTGCAAACACATCATCTATTTAAATCTAGTGAGCTAAAGTGGTAACAAAGCTATTACTTACCTGATATAATTGTATTTTACATTCCATTTAACGTCATGGCATATATTTTATTAATATAAAACAAAACAACATCAAGTAACACAACAAACTGTAGAATATTACTCTAGATACAAAGCGGTTTAAAAGATGGCGTTATATTGACATCACTATAGTTAATGCCACCAGTTTTTCCTTGTTTAATGAATTGGCTTAGGAAGAAAGAATGGTATGATTTATAGCACTTAAAAAGTATACACGCATACTTTGTATGAAAATATTTAAATAACAAATCAAAACATTGTTTTGCCAACCTGGAAATAGGGTGATTAATTTATATTTGTTTTCTGTACTCCTCTAGGCCTAAATCATCTATCGTCCTAGTGGGCCTACTAATATAAATTCATATTTGGAATCTAAATGTGTTTCCTGCATATAACCTCATTGTTTATTCTTGTTTCATATGTGTGCTACCAGTTTATCTTCAGCATATGTCCTCGTAGTTTCCTCGTAGAATCCTATTTGCGTTCTAAGTTTCTCACCTGCATCTATCCTCCAAGCTTCATATTGCTCCACTACCCGGACAAGATGCAACACATGCTAAACGAGTGCAGAATGCAATACTACGTCCTATAAGAAACAGAAAGGAAACTGTCAAGACAATACTTTCCTAGATTGGGGTTGAACCGAGTCTTTCTATTGACAAACACACACTTCCGTGGAAATATTAACATTCTGGGGCTTTCACAGAGAACAAATAGCTATCCATAAAGTATATAAATATACTAACGGTTCCAAACAAGACAAAGGTTATCTTCAATTTAGTTTGGCTATGTTTTCTATAAACAGGTGGCGTAGTTTAGTAATGTTTTATACAAACAGGTGGTGTAGTTTAGTGATGTGTTCTATAAATAGGTGGCGTAGTTTAGTGATGTGTTCTATAAACAGGTAGCGTAGTTTAGTGATGTTTTATACAAACAGGTGGTGTAGTTTAGTAATGTTTTATACAAACAGGTGGTGTAGTTTAGTTATGTGTTCTATAAATAGGTGGCGTAGTTTAGTAATGTTTTATACAAACAGGTGGTGTAGTTTAGTTATGTGTTCTATAAATAGGTGGCGTAGTTTAGTAATGTGTTCTATAAACAGGTGGCGTAGTTTAGTGATGTGTTCTATAAACAGGTGGCGTAGTTTAGTGATGTGTTCTATAAACAGGTGGCTTAGTTTATTGGTTTTCTAAACAGGTGGTGTAGTTTAGTGATGCGTTCTATAAACAGGTAGCGTAGTTTAGTAATTAACCTTTCCAGATTAATGTACTGTACGTATAACGTAAGTGAGTACGTATACCATAATAATGTTTCACAAACCAGATTAATCTTTGGAATATTAAGGTTATTTGCTCTTGATCCAAAGTTAGTTTAAAGGTTTATTAATCCGTGTCCAAATCTGAGTATTATTCTTAATTGATTAAAAATGTACCGTTTACAAAATCAAAATTTCTCTTAATAAATATAGATTCATTACTATTCTACACAATAACACTATTTTATAACTATATTCATTATTAACTCAATATAAATGCAAACAAAGAAATGAGGGAGCAAATTTCTTGTAAGATATTAATAAAAGTGAGATATTTTAAATATTTAGATTCCAAACTCATATTAATTATTTCTCACTGGAAATATTTAGACAACTTAACGCGTATTTTACTGCTGACAGATATGATAATCTTTATTATGTAAGAAATCTAAATATCTTTATTGTGTTTAGTGGTTATTTTGAGATTTTAGCTCGACTGGTAGCGCGTTTCACTACTGATTTAAGGGTTCTTGGTTCGATTCTAGGAATGACAGAAAAATATTTTATTAGATAATTTAGGTCTTCCCCATTTATGTTGATGAATTAACTAAGTGTCATGAGACCATATGTTATGTTTTATTATTAAATTGAGCTAATTGATAAGTAATGCTGTACGAAGCTTCGAAAAAGTTCAAATCTCATTTGGATTAGACTTCAACATCTACAATAGCCTTTTCATATTCAAAAAATTTCGAAGGAAGAATAAATCTTCGATAAAATTACTAAACGATTTCATTTTATCTTACTAAATATTACATTTTTCAATATTTGATCATCTAAAAACCGTTCCTAACAGAATTTTAACACCGACTAGTAATTTAACAACCACAAAGTAAGCATGGATAAAAATCGGGTAAGTAAATGTTAATATATTATTATATTCACTATCACCAACATAATTTTGTAAGAAATAAAGATACCTATAAAGAAATAACACCATGGTCACTTGTATGAAGCAGAGAAAGCGCTTTAGTTGTGCTACCAACTCAGCTCGCTTCCAATGTTTAGTCCTTAAAATCCCATCTCTTTGAAGTTATCTGTGACAAATGTACAAGTGCATTTTGACACAGAAGGTTTTCATAGCTTCTTCGCATTTTCTTAAATATTAAAATTGGCTGATACAGAAAGTAGGAAATGAAAACAGAACTTAATTTATAAATATTATTATCAGAGAAACTCAGATAAAAAGACATGCATGTGTAAAGTTTGCAAAATAATATTATAAAACTCCACGATATAAGTAAAAATTAAAATTTATTCATAATTTACTAAACTTATCAGTAAGCCTGTGTGCATTAATTATTAATATAGTCCTTAGGTCACAAATAAGGAAATTTTCCTGGTTTTTGTTACTAACAAGATCTAGAAAAATAGTTTATTTAAAAATTAAAAGTAGCGTTAAGTGACGACAACAAAAAGCCTAGGTAGCTTCGACTTCGACCTTTCTTCGCGAGCTTGACTTCGACTTTGCTTCGCATTTAAAAAGTAGCCATCGTACATCCCTATTGATAAGTCATCTTCTGAAATAACCAGTTTGCTAAGAAGTGCCTGTTAAGTATTTTCACTTAAAAAATGAAAAGCTGTTTGCATCTTAGCTTGACGAACTTAAGCACTGTCAGACTTGAAAGCCAATGTGCGAAATACAAATAGAGGGAAGAAAATGAGCAATTATTCTTATGAGGCCTATGAGATATCTTCTGATAGGATTTCCCCTCTTCCGATGGTGAGTAGTATAATCGCTCACTCTACTATTTCCACAGCATTGACTTGTGTTTCAAAATTATATCTTTCTTGTTTCCTATTCTAGATAGACATGCTTCCAGGGACTTTTTGAAACTACATCCTATTTAATACATTTATATTGACCATTTTCATAAATTAACCAAATAACATGAGCTGTAGATAATTAAAAAAATAGTCTAGACGCTATAAAAAAAGTTTTAGGAGGGAAAAAAAAATTAGTGGCAGAGTAAGACTATTTTTAAAAATTATTTAATAATTCATGGCTTTTGTTTAATTAAAGTATCTTTAAAATTCGCTGAATAAATCTTAAATATATTAAAATGGTAAATACTATCTTGACTTGCTATGACGTCACAGTTGGGCAACATCCTGAAAGAGAAGTTTGTTTTTACTATATTTGTACAGATTTGAAAATTTCATAGATTACTAACTTTACTCATTGTTAATTTTTCAGTTGTTACATTTCTAATAGAATTTACAATATTGTGCAAATTAGGTCAACGGATGTAATTGGCAGGAAATGATAATTTAGAAAAGGAAACGACCTTGTAAACAAACTATAAACAATTTTTAAACTGATCCGCTATCTATAGTTAAAAGTATAATAGTTTAATAACAAGTTATTTGAACAAAGGTTATCGTAAAAACATTTAATACAGATACACGAGGTTGAACCAGAGCTCCTCAGGTTAGCAAACAGTCAAACTTACCGCCCACCAACATAATAATTAGTTACCTGTCGGACAGACAAAACAAACTTTATTGCCTCCAGTGCAGAACGAAACCAAATTATAGTGTTTTAATGAAACTTGGCACTTGAAGGACGCGTGGTCGAAATACTGAGACCCCATTGATAATGTTGAACAACATTTAAACGTTTACCAATATGGCATGTATGTATATGCTGTATTTATAAACATCCTTAATATGTTGTATATATTTATATATATATATATATATTTATATATATATATATNGTCTCTTATACAATACTATTTTATATATATATTTATGACTGAAGTTAAGTAGCTCCATGATTACCGTATGCACATATACAAAACTATTATTTAAGATCAAATACACTAATTGTCAAAGTCACAAAATAGGCCTTTATAACTTATGGTATTTAACATGGACTTTGTGAACTACCTGACTATACCAGAACACTACTTACAAATTGACTTAATTCTAGAACCAATACAGCATCCTGCCCCTATCATTGTAGTAAAATGGGATTACCAAGTGTCACAAAGATCATGCCAGGAATATAACTAGGGACTATTAACTCAGTAGATAGACATGATATAGACTTGTCTAAGGTGTACAGCAACATGAAGTTCAAAAAAATATTATGATAGCTATAAGTTCATCCAAAATAATATTAATTTAAAATATTGATTTTAAAATCTAATCCTATCTACAAACTTATTCTGGAGATACAATAACTATTAAATGTTTTTGGTTTTAACCTTAAATATATGAGGTAGACAACCCTCGTGGCAGCTAAGCTAGCCAGGTTGTATTCACGACCCCATTTCAAAAAGAAGAACCTTTATCTGACAGCTAGAACGTACAGTACGTCGGTCATGCTATGTGTGTATTATGTAAATATTATCAATAGCAACAAAATATATTAATGTAGTAAAATGCTCTCATTGTTTACCGCCAATTTTTGCAATATATTTTGGACTAGGATCCCCTAACATTAGTTTTATTCAATCAATACCGGATATCAGTAATTAAAACTATTTCACACAAGCGAAGACAATGAAGAGGGTAAATAATGAAACTAGCGCTGCTTTTGATTTCCGTAGTGTGCATGCTATAAATGGATTTATTAGGTATGGATGCATGAGTGAATGGTCCATGTATCATCCCCATGAACTCGCTGCGAGCGAAACATGACCTACTTCACCAATAGAAAGGAAACGGAAGGGAAAAGAAACCTCTATCTTGGAGAAATAAACGTAATTATATAGTGCTCTAACAAATGGAATTGCATTATAATTACGATTTTGTTTATATTAAGGTGGGTCCCCACTTGAGCATTTTTCCCGCACGAGTCGAATGGGCACGCGGGCACGCTCAAGCGAAGGAAATTTGATGTCACGAACAGCCACGTATGCTCGTGTTGTGTGTAGCTGCTCAGGTTGTTCTCATATTCACGGCGAACTGTTCACTGTGATTTGTGTTCAGTATCACACTGGATGTGATCATGTATTCATTGTTAACGAAATAAGAAGAAAAAATGGATGTGGCATTTGTTTGCAAATCGCTGTAAGATTTCATTGTTAGAGCCACATTCCATCATTTATATTTTTCGTCTTCTCCCGAGTAAAACCTGTGGTTTTGTCAGTGGCTACTCAAGCATTATGATGTTTCTTATTCCTGTTGTAATGTTGTGGATCCCACAGCGTAGGATACTTTCCACGCTGTTTATTAACGCGGTGTACTTCTAAGTGTTTCATTCCATGTTGAGTTTCACGGACCCCCGTGAAATTATTAATATTCTGTGTCAGACGAAGCGCACAGTAAAAACAATAAAATAAATCGTCCGCACCGGGAACAATTATCGCACATCTGATTTCCTTTAGAGCACGTGCACTTCAACGACACCCGACAGATAGCCCGCAGTGCTCGTGAGCGTGCACGCATGATCGTGGTGAAACACGTCCACAGTGGCGCATTGTCTCTTGTTCAAACACGCTCGTGGTGAAACACGTCCACACTGGCGCATTGTCTCCTGTTCAAACTCGCTCGTGGTGAAACACGTCCACATTGGCGCATTGTCTCCTGTTCACACACGCTCATTCGGCTCGTGTGGGCTAAATGTTCAAGCAGAGACGCACCTTTATAAAGTGACAATTTAAAATAGTACATTCTACTCCACACTTTTACACTGAATGAATATGGAATGAGGAAGGTAGAATAATATAGAGGAAGTGCACTCCTTTTTGTATGAATAGAGAGTAAAAAACTAGATAGGTACCGCAAGTCAAACCCTGACTTCCTTATCTTTAGAAAATCAGATAATATGAAGCTGACAAATTCACCCGCACGCCCACAGCTGTGCACAAGAAGTAGGCCTACATGGGTTTTGTTTTAAATTTAACTTATAGTTTATTTTGGGGAATTACAGTGTACTTTCTAGGCACATGACTATACCCCAACACAGGCCCGGTGTAAGGGTTCCATGCGCTCCAGTTGTATTGAGTATAATACGAGTAATCCTCACACTCTGTGTGACGCAAAGTAATAATAATAATAATAATAATAATAATAATAATAATAATAATAACAATAATAATAGAGTTCCAAGATACCAGACAAAAAAAAAAGGAAAATTTTTATTTTATGAATTTGAGGTATTTAACGTGCACTTTCTGGACCAACTAGCTATATCAGCACACGGGAATTTCTATGAGTGAGTGTGAAAGGGCCTACCAATTTTTCCGAGAAAGTTATTTTCCCATATCTTCTAGTGTTCTTTTAGACGCCACAATCTACTTGGTACCAACGGCTTTACTTCCTCTCCGAAGAATGTTGTGTCACGGATTTTTATCGATCAAGAAAAATCCGTCAACCCCAGCTTAGCTAGAACCCACGAACATTGGGTCCTGAGGCGGGCACTTTACCCCAAGACCACTGAGGTCAACATATAAAGAAAAATAAATCAAAATTAATTGACAAAATCACCCCACCTTAAATAAATGTGTGCACAAATATTATCCTTGATTCCCTTCCTTTTATCTTAATAATTCCGAAAGTATTTTATTTAAATATTAAAGCGACAAAGTGAGTCCAAATGTCATATAACCATTAAGGTGTGTATGTTGTTAATCAACCTTTTTAAAATATATTATTAATATTAGTTAAACTATTTAGATGTTATCTCTTTAGTTAGAAATAGTTATTAGCTTATTTAATTGAAATAATTATTTTTCTAAACACTAACGAAATCGCACTTTGTCGAAATGAGGCCCTAGAGGACCTTTGCGGCGCCCTAGGTTCACCTGATGGACAGGTAAGACCTGCCATTATGACTTACAAACAACACTCAATAGGTGTTTCAGCATGTGAACCGTAGTGTATGGTTCCCGATTGTTCAATACTAAGATATTACGATAAAATATAATGTATTTTCTTCAAAATTCAGCTCTCTATACTTTCTTTAACTGAATAATCTGGTTTTATATTTAAAATCTATAACCTATAGTTTGGTTCAGGACCGCGCCCGGAGGGGAGGGGCAAAGGGGACTAATGCCCCGGGTCTCACATTCCAGGCCTGGCCACATTTCCCGCTAAAGTTATTAGATTTGATTACAATTATTATTCTAGATTTCACATCAAATAGTGTACAGATAATTAACAGCAATAAGTATTCGTTTAGTGATAGCATTCCATTCCGGATTCCTGAAAACCCTAGCTTTATGTAATTTAAGATTTACGTTATTCGAGTAACGTGCCGCAGTACAACAGAATACGCCACCATTGTTCTACCGTTGTCGTTCTACAGAAAACTAACAGTGCAGTGGTACAAAAAGGAATTTACTTTTGCTAACTTAATTGCATTAATTGTTTGCATTTAATAAAGACCAATCATTGAATGGGATGCTCAATATTCCATAAAACATGAGAAATAATTAATTTACATAAGTACCGAGTACGTATCCATATATTATAATGGCTTATTGCTAAAATTGAAAAACTGACGTTCAAATGGGACCCTCAGATTGTTTGCCCTGGGCCTCACATTTTCTTAAAACATCCCTGGTACATTTTCAAAATTTATCGTCAACAGAAACAACCATATGTGTTGATAATGTAAAATTGTATAGGCTTGAAGCACATTACGAAATATTAAAATTAAATTTTTAAATATATGTTATATGGTGCACCGCACAGACTTTCTCCCTGATTTATCTAAATTGGCGACATCTTCTTAAAACTTGTAAGAAAGGGGGAATGAAATGGTATATATTGTTGCGCAGTTATAATGGAAAAAAAACAGTGCATTCCACTAAAGAGCACAAATGAAATAATAAACACTGTTACAGAAACATATTGAGAAAAGATTAACATTTGTGTCCACCAAAGCTCATCGCTATAAACTTTCCATTTGCCAGACCTCCGTTTAAAAACATCCTTGCTTAAAGCTTGGAAACTGTTGATTCAGTTAAAAGTTTGTAATTTGTAATAACCTTGTAACCTTGAAATGGTCAGTTACTTCGTATCTCGAAGAGTTGCAGAGATTATCCAAATTAGAGATATCCGCTGATGGTAAGTACTATAAGTCTTTTTCCTGGTAAAAGCGAGATGCGCCATTTTATTCGTAATGTTAAACACTGCCTGGACACAAATTAAAATTAAAATCGTTAAAGCCTATTTCTATAAAATCTATAATTTTATATATTTTCTCTTTTCAACCATAAATAAACTACCCTTAGTTTTAGAATTCGATATCTAATTCCAAAAATATTTCTGGGAACCTTATGAAAACACTAGATACTAAGTTTTAGCCTGACCAGTAAAATGGTTTCGGCTCTAGGCCAAGATACAGACACACAGACAGACATACAGATACACAGACAAACATATAAATGGACAGACATACAGGCAGACAGACACACAGACACACAGACAGACATATAAATGGACAGACACACAGGCATACACACATACATACAGACAGAAAGTCAGAGACACACATAAAGACAGATACACATAAAGAAAGACATACAGACACACATATAAAGTCGGATACACATAAAGACAGACACACAAATAAAGACAAACACACAGATGGACAGACATACAGACATATCATGAAAACCACTTTTTCGTATTTAGGAAACGTCAACATCCATCAAAATCTCGAGTTACATTTTTGAACAATCACAATACTTCCTCACTCCTAGGGGAATAAAAAGTTGCTCCAGTGGATGAAACTTTTTTTTTTTTATTCAAAGTTGGTTTCATTCTGTCCAAATGTTTATTTTTTACCCTTTAAATTGCGATATGATTTGAAACACTGAAATATTTTATATCACATGAACAATAGAAAACCTCCTTCGGTGGCCGCATTCTGAAAGGAGTTACTCTTGCGGCAGACTGGACTACCCACGATGGGGAGATGGGGTTCGAATCCCTGTTGCATTTACTGAAGATGGTTTCCCTGAATTGTTTTCACTCCCCTCCACGCAAATGTCGATATACTTCCTCTAAATTCAATCATACTCATACCCAACACGCTAGCGTGTATATACGTATACCCGAATGGGTAGTAGGACGTGGTGATAAAATAATAATAATATATTTATTAGGTGAATATGTGGTTGCCAAGAGGTAACGTGGAATAATGCGCAGCTTACCTTGAAAATATTCAATTTGTAACGGGTAGCTATTTAGCTGTACCGTACATGTTTAAGGAAACACAATCACGTTGTGCTATTTATTGCCAGATAGTCATATGTTTCTTTTTTTTACCATCTTAACATATCCACCCAATGATTTATTGATGAAGGAGGAATAATAAATATCTTGGTAGCCTTTGAAAGAAGCACTTGTAAGAGTGTAAGCCGATGTAATACCTTGTAAAGATAGTTACGCTTCAAGAGGATGATACAATATTACATTTCTTAAGGTTTAATCCTAGGTGTTGCTGTACTAGGCTAAGTTGATTTGTAAGCTTTATGTTCACCTATAAGTGTGACTTGTAATGGGAAATTAAATATGAATGTAAAATACAAATCACTGCGAAAAGTAAGGAACCTTTTCGTATAAATCTTGTACTTATCTTATGTAGAGTGATTTAAGAAAATATAGCACTGTCAAGTTTTTTTTTGTTTACAGACTAGTGTCAGTAGCCCTCGGGATTTCTCGCTCCACTACGTCACACCGCGAGATAGTATTGTGATGTTCCACATACGTTTGATTTACCGTTATTCCCCACTACCTACAAACCTCCCCTACAGCCCCCTCTACCTACAACCCCCACTACCTACCAACCCCGGACATGTTGGTTCTTGATGATTAATTATTAATGATTGTTAATTAATTATTGCTAATTAATATTGGCTATGATTGAGGTGTTGGAGTTTTAATTCATTGATTAGGGCGTTGTAGTTTATTTATTTGTTTATTAGAACCTCGCGCTATGGCTGTTGGTGGTAGAGTGTGATAAATGGTTCTCCTGCCTTGAGACCCCCTCCCTCCTTAGAGGTATGTGTCGCAACCCTGACGCCAGTCTGGCGGGTCGACAAGACAAGTCAGGACAAGAATAGATCGTGACCTCGGCAACCTGGGTTTTGCCTGGCACCAGTATGTCGGCCCTACAAGACGAGTTGAGACAAGAATAGATATTGAGGTCATTGAGCCGGGAAACGGGTTTTCCCTGGTGTCAGGTTGGTGGGCAGACAAGACAAGTTGGGACTCGTAAGGGACAATCAGTAAATAAAACACAGATATTACAAATATACATATATTTATTAAACATCACAATTATACATTTTTACAGGAATGCCTCATATATTCGTTCATACGTTTTTTTTACAGTCTCTTAGATGCGTTAGTAAAATTGTGTTTAGTTCACAATCCAGCATGTAATAGTCCAANATTACAAATATACATATATTTATTAAACATCACAATTATACATTTTTACAGGAATGCCTCATATATTCGTTCATACGTTTTTTTTACAGTCTCTTAGATGCGTTAGTAAAATTGTGTTTAGTTCACAATCCAGCATGTAATAGTCCAAACCGACGACTTGACGTGTATAGTAGGTAGCTCTGATAAGATCTAGGTTTTTGATATGCGTTTCCACCGTAGGCTGTTCTAGGTCGACGACATCCGCCGATTCTGTTAGCGTGTCGCATACATCCACGACGAGTGATGTCGATCAAATTGTTGCAATGGCGGGTGACGGGTGTCGACCACATGTCCCGTCGGTCGACGGCGACGTCGATGAGGTCCTACACCTCACAAAGACGCGCCCAGCTAGGTGCTAGATAGGCGACCCGCTTGAGTCCAGCGTCTTGTTTCTCGCTGATGACGACGACCATACGGTCACCGCACATGCGTCTCAGAGAGATTTCATGATTAGTCAAACTAATCTTCTAAGGAGGTTGCGTGTTGCTGAAAACTTTGATATGACCGACTTGTAGCTGCCCAGTTCTTGCCACTCTGCATGGTTAAACACTGCACAGTTCCCTCCGCATTTTTCTAGCTGGACATAGGACGTAAAGTTGTTCTTGACGCTCATGACGACGATGACTCGCTTGGCGTCGACTCCATCCAGTGGGAACAATGTGTTGAAAATACTGGTGACGGCGAGTGGCCTCACCGGCTTTGCTTTGCTACCGCAAACGTCTTGACCTTCCATACTGTTTAGCGGTTATGGGTGGCACGCCACCGGGACGCCCCTTTTGTAGGCGCACGCCACCTGGACACGGCCTCTTGAAGGACGGCATGACCCTACAGTCTTGAAAAATCTATTGTAATATCTCACCACCTTAGCATCGTTGGCTGTATGATTGGTGGGCGAGAATAGATTTTGGAAAGTTTTCATCGGAATGTTCTGGGCGCGATAGAGAAGGTACACGAGACAGTAATGGCCGCAAACGTCTGAGGCGATGCTTTGAAGTTGTAGCGTGCTATGGGATGTGCGAAAAGTATTTTTGCGTATAAAAGCCAGATGTGACTTTATACGGGGTGGAAAACCATAACTATCAAAGTATTCTCCCACGCCGTTCTTGTCAATAAAGATGGCTCAGAACATTTTTACTTTATCATATCAAGAGAGATTTTTGAGTTAGTGAAAAAATTTGTCTCGAGTTTACGACAAATATTTATATTTTATGTGGGCGGGAACCCAAAAGAATGGATTTTAGATTGTTATGTCCGTCCCCATTTATGTTTGTATGTCTGTCCCTGGCCACGGATCCGAAATGATTAAGTGGATTATTTAAAACTCGATATTTAAATTTTATAAAGATATATCACAATTTTTATTTTGTTTTACCCTAGTCCTTCAATTAAAGATAGTTTACTGATGAGTATATTTT
Organism: Timema poppense; assembly: GCA_902141375.1. Classification (NCBI taxonomy): domain Eukaryota; kingdom Metazoa; phylum Arthropoda; class Insecta; order Phasmatodea; family Timematidae; genus Timema; species Timema poppense. The sequence continues at coordinate 13,829 of CABFOV010010905.1, forward strand.
TTTGTTATCCATTTAAAAAATGGCAATTGCGATATTGTTTAAAGTGCATAACTATGGATTGTTAGAGATGGAAAATAGAGATATCTAATTGGTTTTTGGGCAAACATTCGTTCACTGATGACTGATTTCTCAAAAATTTGAAATATTCTACAAATGGCTATAAAAATGCGGTTATAAATGGGTATCTTGGAAGTGTTTGATATAAAAAATAGCACTGTTTAATTTATTTGGGGGTAAAAACTCATTTATGCCTATTAATTATTTACTGATGAATTATTTTTCAAAGTTTTGGAATATTTTACAAATTATTCTAACTTGGTTTCAAATGGGTATCTAGTGAATGTTTGAGTTTTATATAACAATTAACACTTTATATTTATTTTTGTAAAACTTATTCATGGGTAGCTAACCGATGAATTATTTTTCCAGAAATTGAAATATTTTTAAAATCGATTTTCTTCCAAATGGGTTATTGTGGGATTGTTTGACATAAAGGAATAACCCTGTATACTTTGCTTTGGGTAAAAATTTGATAAGGGGTCTTTTACTTAAGAGTGATTTTCAAAAATTTGAATAATTATGGAAATGACTAACGATTTTGCTTGAAATCTATATCAGACAAGTGTTTGACATGAACATGACAAATAAAGCTCAGTACTTGTTTGGGGGACGAAATTGGTTTACTAATGACTATTTTAAAATTTGAATATATAATAAATACATTTAGCAATCTGGTTCAAAATTGTTATCTGGAGATTATTTAACACATCATTTATATGTAAATTTGTTTATCTAAAATAAATAAATTTAAGGGTTTTTTATTTACAACAATTTATAGAAAATTTTAATATTTTAAAAATTGACCTTTAAGATTTAATTAAAAGTATGAATCTGTGAAATGTTTTTCATTATATATAAGAATTTTTTTTTTAATTAACAAATAGTTTTATGGTGGTTTATTAATAGTACATTTTTGAATATTTGAATTTTCTAAATATATATAAACAACTTGTTTTAGTATATATAGAATTATTTTGATAAATATGTTTATGTGTTTGTTTTTCGGAGTAAAACTTATTAAATGGTAGTTTACTAAAACAAAT
>CABFOV010010908.1:0-14923 GCA_902141375.1 Timema poppense
TTAAACGGTATCACTTCAATCGATGCCCATCGCCGACCGATAACGTAACAATAGTACTTACTATCTCCGATGATATTTGACGTTTACGTAGAAGAAGCGCTAATAGAGTTAAAAGAAGAAATCGTGTCTGGAATTATAATAGGAGAACTTATCAACACATTTCTTTTTGCTGATGACATTGCTGTTTATGCTCAAAAGTGAAGTGGATCTTCAAGAACTACTGTAATTTATAAAGAAAATATTAAAAATTGTATATAATATGAGGATCAACAAAAAGAAAACAAAGTTCATGATGTGCAGAAAAGGAGAAGAAGAGAAGTCAATCTAATGAATATAGAACTATAAGAAGCAATCTACATTAAGTATTTAAGTACTACTGCCGAGGAAGTAAAATAACCGAATATAACAGAAGCACGAAGGATTTTATAAGTATAATAGCGTAGTCGAAGAAAGCTTTTCGTAACAATATGTAATTATTAATCTTGAGTAGCATGAATTTGGAAATCAGGGAAAGGTTCCTTAAGACATAAGTTTGGAGCGTTGTGCTTTATGGATGTGAAACATGGACCATTGGTGCAACTGAAAGAAGATGATAAGAAGGATTTGAAATATGGTGCTAGAGAAGAATGTTGAAAATATCATGAATGGAGATGGTACCAAATACCGAAGTGATAAGAATAGCAAGTGAACAAAGCTAACTTCACGGTAGACCATATACTGAGACATGTTGGTTTGACAAAGATAATTCTGGAAGGAGATGTGGAAGAAAGAAATTTAAGAGGGAGACCGAGACCTGAATACATGACTCAGATAGCATACAGTGTTGTCAGAAAAGGGTACTAAGATGTAAAAAATTTGGCCCAGGGTGGAAAAAAGTGGAGAGTTGCAGAAAACCAATTGCACGATCAACGACCTTATGATGAAGATGATGATGATGATGACAGTTAATGTGATTAACTATAAATAATAACTATTGCCTTCAACATCGTTATGCTGATACTAAATTGGTGTACTTGCTGGATTAATTAAGTCACATCTTTAATGAGGCCCCTACATGATCAGTATTAATAAAGTAATAATCATCACTGACAGTCTATCTGATCGTGTAGGGGTAGTACTGATGGACTGATGGCCAGACTGACTAAAATACTGATGTGATCCTAATTTTCTGATCACATCAGTCTCAGTCCATCAGTCTTGCAAGTGGTGGGAGAGACTGACAGTAGTACTGACCATGTGCACGCGCTCGTCAGTATTTCCTTCAGTCTTAGTAGTAAACATAGACTGCACACGACTTTTTCTTATCATCCATGTTGTTGCACGTTACAAGCAAGAGCCAAGACTGATACAAATAACAATACGAAGACTGACCGTGTACTGTCTCGTTGTAAATACTGATGCATAATGACAGTCAGACTGATCGTGTAGGGGCCCTATAAGGATTATCTCTTATATTAATAAAATATAGTGTGTGTGTGTGTCCGTCATGAGCGTTGCGCGATACCTACCACATGCAGAGGTCTGAAATTTAAATATTATTAGTCCTTGTGCACAAACATGTGCATCTAAAAACCATAATTTTGAAATTTTGTTAAAAATTTGTATTAATTAAAAACCGAAAGAATGAAGAAATATTAACGCTGCAAGTAAGCTTTATTTCTACATTTCATACAATTTGTAATGTAGTTTGGTGGCCATGGAATTTTGGTCACTATAGAGAGTACACAAGATGTGTTTGGTATTTACAACAAATTCTTATTCTCGTATCACCATGATATACTAATTGTTAAATGTGATTTATTTCTAATAAATATATTTAATGCATTATTTAGTTTTTACCTGTAATACTTTTTACCCTTTTCTCACCCCTCTTACAAATTTAAAACTTTTTACCCATTTTATCATAAAATATTTCTCCAGGTCTAAGCCAGGTAATTAATGAAAAAAGGGCAAATAGGCCAAAAATGGTAAACAGTAAAATTAATCTAATCAAAAAGAGCAAAAAGACACAAAGAATAAAAATTGCAAAAAATATCCAAAAATAACCATAATGTCAAAAATATCAAAAGAGGGGAAAATTGAGCATAAAATTGTAAAAACGGTAAAAAGTGATATAATTAAATCGTATAAAATAAAAAAGAAAGTTAAAAGGGGTAAAATAAACAGAAAGGGTAAACAGATTAAAAAGAAGCAAAAAGTGCCACAAGAGGTAAAAAAGGGAAAAATTTAGTAAAAAGGTTATAAAATGTGTAGGATATTAACGCTATGGAGTAAAAAGGCTAATGAGAGAAAAGCATATTTGGTAAAAATGTTAAAAGGAAAATTTAATCTAAAGGAACAAAATGAATCATAGTAAAATAAAATGAGTGTAGTGGTTAAAAGGTGTAGAAGAAATAAGAAAGATTAAAAAACCACAAAAGGGTTAGCAAAGGGAAAAAGGGCTATGGTATAAGGAGTATTGGGTGAAAAGGGTATAGTGTAAAAAGGGTTAAAAGTAAATTTAATAAATCCGGCAATAAGACCAAAAGGACAAAAATTGCAAAAATATCCAAAAATAACCAAAATGTCATTTAGGATTTAGCAAAAATTGTAAAAATGGTTAAGAGGGCAAAAAGTAAATAATAAAAAGCTATGCAAAAATTTAAATGTGTTAAAAAATTTAAAAATTTAAAAATACTAAAAAGCCGTAAAAATGGTAGAAAAGAGAAAAAATTGTTAAAAGTTTAAAGGTGTAAAATGTGTAAACGGGCTACAAAGGGTGAAGAGGATAAAAAGGGCAAAAAGGTTATTACTTAAGGTAAAGAAGGTTAAAAGGTTAAAAAGGTGTAATAACTGCAAACTTTGTAAAAAGAGTAAAATGTCTAAAAAGGGTAAACGGGGTAAAAGTTTCAATGGGATAAATTCGGTAATAAATGATCAAATACTTTTGATTGGATTTAATTACAACCTCTTTAACTACCAATTATTTATCTTATGACACTCTTCTCTTCTTTATTTTTTTACTAGCACCAACAATCAAGAGTTCAAAGTATAGTACATAGAGAAGTTGTAAATTAATCTTCAAAATAAATGTCAATTTTTAAAACATGTTCACAATGACATTGTGTATTAGTCAGCCTAATTTTGCGTTATGTATCACAATCTAAACCAATAAAGCAATAATATTTAAAAACAATTTAAGATTTGTTGACTTTTACTTGTTGTTTATTTTATATATTAAAAATAACAAAGCTACTTTATAGATTCCCTGTACGAGGAGCGTGTACACCAGCTAGTACTGAATAAACGCGCATCGTAGTGGTCCTCACACATTTACTGCTTAAACAAGAGGGTTCTTTCTCAGGTTTTCCCTGCCTCGTGGGATTTTACTACGATTCCACAGGGCTCCAGGAGGGCCGCACTAGTATACTCCATTCACGGTAGGAATTACTCTCTGAAAGGTCTTTTTACCAACCAATATCCTACTATATAATAGATTTCTGGTAGGGAAAAAGGCCTTTCAGAAAACAATTCCTACGGTGAACGAACTTTAGCAAGACAGCTCTGTATACTTTATATTTAAGGCGATTGGCCCTTTTCATTTGGCATGGAAATGGAGAGCCATGGGAACAAATGGTATATCTTCAAGATTTTTTATAGTTTTTCAATTTTATTTTCGGAAACGGTTTGTTCAAGGATAGAAGCAAGTTTATTAAGTTATACTTTTTATATACACACCTTCTATAAAATTTTAACAGTGATCAAATACCGATAAAAGTGACATTTTTAATAGAAAACTTCCGGCTTCGTAACAAAAATAAGAAAATGTAACAATTAATTAACAGTGATACATTACCTTAGAAGGAGTGTTGAAAATATTACTATAAAAATGTTACTCGTTCTAGAGAAAACTGAATTTTCAAATGCATGATTTTTCCGTAAGACCGGTCCAGTAGCTAGCACCATCTACGTTTTCCGTGATCCATCTTTTCTAGTTGGCGCGGAAGAATACTTTGGTTGGTTGTGAAGCCACTTCACGCCTTTCACCCTTCCGCCAACAATCTTACATAATAGGTTTTAAACTTGCACTCGACAGGGCCAAGGGCCTTAAAAGATAATAATGTTTCAAGGGCTGCACTTTCCCCGAGAAAACACTCATGTAACCCAGTGGATGACGGGTGGGGGTATTTTTTAACGGCCATTTCCTTTAATTATATGTGATTTTTTTTGTGTCAGGTTAGTAAACTATCAAAGAAAAATTACAATGTTCCCCTGTCCAGCTAAAAAATGAAAAGAGCAAGCCAAAATGTCTAACTCTAGGAACGAGAGCTTAGAAATATTAATAATAAATATGTTATTTTACCCACCACGAAAACAAGCCTAATGTCAGATTACAAGGAAGTTATTAAAAAGGTTTTATTTTTGATAAAATAGTACTTTCAACAAACAAACCTTACAAAAGTAATTATAAATTTTCGGGAAGGAATTTGTCGATTGTGGTTTGTTTTGTTTAGCAAATGTATATTTTGAAAAATTATATAATCTCTTAATGAATGCCCTTTGCATTGTTTTATTTGGCCGACACAATAGATGCTGATATCGATGGCCGCAAATGTGTCTTCGTATAATGATATTGTGTGTTGCAGAGGCAGGAGAATATTTTTCTTTTCCATACAATATTATGTTTACTCAGGGAAACAGCGTGAGAGGAGTATAAATGTCAGTTTATTGGGCGTGTTGATGCATCGAATGTCAGATAATCGAGCTTGTAGTGTGCCCCTCAGCAATTAAACAATGTGTTTATAGTGGCATCTTAATCTGAGTCAATCTTTATGGCCAAAAATGAGATGAAAAGATAAAGGATTTTCACCATGTTTGTAGATGAAAAGGTTTAAGACTTTCTAAGCTAAGGAAGAAAACAATATGAAAAAAAGATAGTATTATTTCTCTTACTATATGCAGACGTCAATAATGTTGGGAATTGAACCCGAGCCTCATTGATCAAAGCCGATAACATCGCCTAATCATCATAACTCCGCTAGTAATGCTGTTTTAATACGGTGTAAGGGCCAATAAAAGTATAGGAATTTTATATTCAAAGTTGTAAGGTTTGAGAAAATCTAATAAACTAATCCAATATTGATGAGATATTGAAGAGAGAAGGGAAACGTTTACGAGTAGGCCTATTATTTGATAGTTAGTTTCTAAAGGGCCCAGAACGCAAATGAGATTAACGCCTATTTTTCCGTATTTTGAGCGAATTCACCAGTTTTCACATCACGTGAAGACTTATTAAAACCTCATCGGGAATTGAACCAAAAGTCAGTTTTGGAAGAAAGAAAAATAGTAATATGAGAAATGTGAAGTGCCCAATTCAAACATAGCAGCCTCCACCTGAAATCTATAACTCTGCTTATATAATATAGCTTGTTTTATCCCATTTATCACCCAAATATGACGTTTTTAAACCCTATATACGAGAATAGAAAATTAGAATAGAAAAAAGTGGAAGAGCAGGGTGGATTTTTTAGTTCCGAAAGTAAGTGTCTTATTCGACACTTTTTTTTTAACATTATTAGCTTGCATTGAAGTGTTTTGTGTTGCCCTTCAATTCCAGAACCGGTACGGCCCTTTATTGTGGTGTAAAGGATAGAGGAGATAACTATCCTGACCATTAAACTACCGCTGTAGTTGGAGGGGGGGGGGGTTAGTGGTTCAAACCCCCCCTAAATTTTTACGAACTAAATAAATGTTGCTTTATTTATGATTCAAACAATATCAAAATTAAGGTAAAATTATTAATTAGGGGGCTATGTTACCATAAAAAGCACTTCAGAGAGCTTCTAGAGGTGTTTAATATTTAAAAAATTTCCTTGCCTTCAGCAGTTAGGGGGTTATGTTGTCATAAAAAAAACACTTCAGCTAGCTTCTAGAGGTGTTTAATACTTATAATTTTTTTTCTTGCCTTCAGCAGTTAGGGGGTTATGTTACTATAAAAAAAACACTTTAAAGAGCTTCTAAAGGGAGTTAAATATTTAGAATCGTCTTAGCCTCCAGCAGCTAGGGGGTAATGTTGACATAAAAAATCTTCAGATAGCTTCTGGAATTGTTTATCATCTATAATTTTCTAGCCAGCAATTGGGGGATGTACCCACCGAACACCCCTAAACCCCCTCCCCTCCCTGCGAATTCATTGGCTGGCCACGGCCTTGCCTTAAACTTTTCTTCAAAATAGATATTGTATTCTTTCAAAGATACTATGTATAGGCTCCTATATGTATATATATTTATCTACTTTTAAAATCCATGAATATATTGAGCGTTATCACGTTTTTTTATGACCAAAATAAGAAAGTAAAAATTGATGAAAAACATAATAATGACAATGGTACAAGAGAAAAATATTTTTTGTGGGAAATGGCTTAATTGGCAGCAAAAAAAGGACACTATATTGGCATAAACAAATTGGGGGAGGGTGTTGGAGATACATTAAGCTTGACATCTACCACCATTATAAAAATGCAAAACGATGGTATTTTTACATTTTTCTCTTTAGTGAATGTAGTGACCAACCTACGTGATCTTACAAACATTAATTATGGGACAAGCGTAATAAATGTTAGGCTCAAATAGGGATAGTCCAGTTTTTCGGGGTTCTCCCCCTTTCACGCAGATATAAAATTGGATTTAATTCCTTAACAATGGCCACTCATCAATACTTAAATGCTGTATAGAAAACATGATTAAGTCTCTGCCTATTATTAACAATTCTAATTGAGACATTTGTTTAACATACAAAATCTTAAAATAAAAACAAAATTGTTTCCACGTGATTATTATTAAAGTTTACCGAAGCATTGGAGACCGTATGACATTAGTCATGTCTCAGGGATTATATATACTAAATAGCAAATTTTTTTATTAAATGCAGGGGCGTGACGTGTTGCCAGAGCAAGCATAGTAAGTTGGATTTTATTAGCACCATTTCTTACTACCTGTTAGATTTATACGAATATGTACTAGTTACGCTAATGAGCTAGCGATGATTTAGAATGAATTTATAGGAACTATAACCATGTTTTTTTTAGGGAGAGTGAAAAAACCTTTAGGAAAAACCACCTTCATTAGGCCGGTTTGGGATTCTAATCACGATCTATACGTCCTCGGTAGTCCACTCAATTCCGAGAATGACTCTTTAGGCCAGTGTTCGCCAACTCATGGTCCGCAGTCTATGTCCCGTATGCAAGAACGATGTTGGATTATGAGATGAGGAGGAGAAGAGGCGGAGTCGGCTACTCGTGAGGAAGGCAGCGGTGTCGTGCNCTCGTTCTTGCAAGCAAATCAACCGTACTCCGCCTCTTCTCCTTCTCCGCCTCTTCTCCTACTCGTTCTTGCATACGGGCCTATATCTGGCCCGCAAGATATATCTGACCATCCCGTTTGCCTACAGTACATTTACATCATAGTCATATACGCACACACAAAATAATAGTTTAAAAATTGTATCCGCTTTGATAGCTGCATGGTCTAAGGCGTTGCTCTGATAATAGAGTGGACTGCTAATGACGGAAATATGGGGGTTTGAATCCTTGTCAGGTGTATTAAGGGTGGCTGTTTTTCCACTTTCCCTCCACGCAAATGCGGGTAGACATAGTCTAAAGTTCAACCTTCCTCATCCTTATCTCATTAGTGTAATAATTATTAGTACATAAATATAAGTTATAACCCATACGTGTTGAAAGACGTGGTGCTAAGAAGTTTAATTATATTGTGTACATAGTTTTGAAAAATCAAAAACACATAAAACTATTTCAAACTGTGGTCATGTGGTCATGTGGTCAAATACTTGGGTGTATTAATTTGTATTAACATAATTTAGGGAACACTGCTTCGAGTATTTCGCTAAACTGCCACCCCATCTGGGTGAATATCATATTTTGAATATATATTAATGATTTTGAATATATAGCATCAAACAAGGGTGAATCCAGAGGAGGGGGTAGGGGTGGCACACACCCCTCAATAATTTTTGTAACTAGTACTAACAATAATAATTATATACATTAAACTAGTTAAATTTATGTTAAAATAGTCACTACTAGTTGTACTGTCTCATAATATTTCACTAGCCAGTTGTTTCGTGTGTCAATAATTGATTTATATTTTTAAAACATAATTAACAAAGATTAACAAAATCTAAAATAGACAGTTAACATTAGTGTAATTAGTACATAAGTGTATAACCTGAACTGTTAGTAAGACGTGTTAAAAAAATGTTATATGCTGAAGAAATATTTGATTGATTGTGCCCCAAATGTATTTTGTTATAAAAACGGAAAAATAAATTAAACTCTTTTTACTAGCACTGCGTCTTACTATTCCTTCGGACTACACGCATGTATATTAATTACACTAATGTGTTAGGGCAGATAAAGGTTAACTTTTGAAGGAAGTGTATCCACGTTTGTGGGAAGGTAGAATGGAAAACCATTTAGGGAAAACCACCCTCAGTAAACCCAAACGGGATTCGAACACCAGCCTCTCCGTCATTGGCAGTCATGTATATTGCAAGAGTGACACCTTAGACCAAGGGCCCCGATGTAGTTGTAAACTTATCACCCATCGTTTCTCAACTCTACTTTTTTTTCAATATATCTTATATTTTATTCCCAAAATTCAATCTGTTTCACATATGCTTTTGTCCCCGCCTTTCTTGATAAACAAATTATAGAATACCGGTAAATAAAGTGTACATTTTCATATTAAACAATTTAATTTACTATCAATTATGGTTTTTCAAGATAATTTTTATCAAACTATAATCTTATTTGAAAGCAACCTTCGTTAAACTTTAAATATATCAAGCTTACCTTGTATGATTCCTCTGTGGCGAACTTTATAATATAGGCCCATAGTATAGCACGTCAAAGTAAGACTACTACCTTTCAGAGCGAACAGGCTGTACTTGATATATTTGCAAGTTTAAAATACTCTGATATCGATTTATAATTATTAAAATGTAGTTTTTTTTTCCCCAAACGATCGATTGAAAATTGCCGTGAGATCGACTATTTGCCAATAAATACCTGCCTTAGATCATTCTACCAACGATGAGGGTTTTTATCCCATCTTAAGCTGTCTGGTGGAGCTCCATAATGAAAGTGCACAAGCTTAATTAATGTACCTGCTTTGGAGTATATCAGAAGATGACAGGGTTAGGTGCATCAAAAGCGCACCATTGTATTTAGTCTCTGAGGCCCATTTGGCAACACCACTTGTTGACATCAGACACGGCTGTGAGCTATAGACGTGTTAATGACACTGACTAATAAAGGCCTGAAATGTTTTATTTTTCATAAATTACAGGTATCGTGAGTTGTGAATTAGCCAGATATCAACCAAACCTCGCCAATATTGTAAGGAGTAAGGGGGTTGTTAAATGGAGTTTTATTACTTTATTGTTGTAAATACTATATATATATATATATATATATACATACATTACGCTATTGAGTTGCGGGATGAGGAAGGTTGAATTTAAAGGAAGCGTACCCAAATTTGCGTGTACGAAGTGTGGAAAACCATTTGGGGATAACCACACTCAGTACACCTGACCGGGATTCAAACCTCGATATCCCTGTCATCGGCAGCCTAGTCTAACACGAGAGTGACGCCTTAGACAGTGCGGCCACCGAATAAGGTAAACAAAAAAATATTGTATAGACTAAAGAGGTTGTTTTCAATAAATGTCTGCCGTGCTGCCACTTTATGCAATGGTTTTTTCCCTGTGCGCTTTTGATACAATATATAGTTGCGCTTTTGATCCATAACGTCGTGCGGATTTGATATGAGATTTCTCCCTCTGGTGCGCTTTTGATGCTCTCCGGTCTGACGGCTGGTACAAAACATGATTATGCATTTTGGTCCTCGCAGACTTGGTGGCAATATATTCAGTGGAGCAACTGAGCTGGCTTGGCTTTATGAGATGGGAAATGAGTTCTATTTCACTAAGCTTAATCTTAGGGGAAGTGAGAGTAAATTTAGAATCAACCAAAGAAAGTGGAGGGAGGAAGGACGAAGGATCAGAAAAGCGAAGAAGAGGACAGAGCCATATGTAGAGGGAAAGAGGCACAAAATAAGGAAATGAAAATTCGAAACACGGGCTGAAGCTCTGAGAAGAATATAAGCGAGATGAAAAAAGAAAAAAAAACGCACACTTTTAAGAACTATTTTTCTATTTATTTTGGTGCACCTAGTTTTACTACCTGTTTGGTTTATTAATATATTTATGAAAATATTAATAATACTATCTCTATTCCAGTAGAGCTAAGGAAAATACTTTTGTTTACACTTAGCCCCTTTTATAGTATTAAATATTATATAGGCCCTACCTATACTTGTGTACTATTTATCCTATATTTAAAAGCAAAATTAATATATGGCCACACGAAAGGTTTAAATATTAAAGATATATTTTTACATTATCAAGTAAATATATGGACATATTAAAACGGAAATAAATTAAGAAAGTAAATCTTAAAAAAATATAATTAAACACACAATAATACACACACATTTATAAGTCAAATATCGTATGTATATATTTAATATACATATATGCCCATTATGATGGTCTCAAATAATCTAATAGAGCAAACATTCCAATAATAATAGTTAAGCCATATTGAGTAAATAACAATTTTTATGCAGATAGTCCAAGCGAAAAATGAGACACGAAGAAAATTACCAATTATTTTACTTCACACATTCATGCTGTCTGTATTCCCTACATGTCCATAACGTAGGATATCCCTGCATGTTCATATTGTATACTTACATGTCCCCTCACATCGATGATCGAGACTTTTCCCGTAGACGTTAAGCAATGTTAGGTTTAAAAGACCTTCTTCGGTGGCCACACGATCTAAGGCGTCACCATTGTGTCAGACTAGACTGCCATGACGGGGAGATTGGGATGCATATCTCGGTCGGGTGAACCGGGATTGTTTTTTTAAATAGTTTTCCGCTCGCCCTCCATGTAAACGCTGGTATCCTTACTCTAAGTTTAACACATATGCGTACAACCTGAACAGGTAATAAGATGACAGTGCTAAGAAAGAAAAAAGTTTTAAAAGACCTCATAGTGGCATCGTTTTTAATATTCCTATCAGTATTTCAAAAACAAAATACCAGCTCCAAAAACAGTAAAAGCGAGAAAATGCAAAAAAAAAGTACATTAATTCATAATTTTTTTTTGGTTCAGTATACTTACTATAATATAAATAAGTTTGCTAAAATTCTCACGGTCAAACGTCTTAGAAGATTATTCGGAAACGGGTCAAAGCTAAGTAACATTTTAACATCGTTGATATGAGGAATAATATATTAAATCAAGGTAAGAATCCATCACGGGATAAATTAAAAGTACATTACATATGCTATATTGTCAACATTTTCCATTTTATCAGACATTAAGATTTTGAGAATCTTGCATTGGTACCGCTAGGGAACAACCTTATGTAAAATAATTCATCAAAATCTGATGTTGAATGTAAATATATCAAAACGACAGGCAAGCGAATAAAAGATGGTTTTTACCTAATAGCAACTATCTCTTCTCGAGATCTTTGGTGTTTTCCTTCCTTTCAAGCCTTACTTCCTATTCATCTCGCCCAACCTTCTAACAGGTAACTTTTGAAGAAGAAAAAAGGTTATATTACTTTCTTGGCAAAGTAGTGCTTTCAAGCGATGAGAAATTGAACTATTATTACAACCTCAATGACTTGAATAGACTAATGCTCATTTTCTAGAGACTTCTTGTTTTCTATACATTTAACAATGTTAGTGAAGATTGTGTTGTTATTGCTTTAAGTGATATAAATAAAATGTTTTTTTGTTTTTTAGAAAATATACGTCATAGGAGAAGTAAAAAACATGGGTGATAACCTAAAGATGGAAATGAAATGTGAAGATGGACGATTCCTACTAAACTTTGCATAAACGTTCACATCAATCTTTGACGAAATTTTGCATATTGTTGTTAACTAGCTGTTCTAATAAGGCCTTCTCAAAATGTTAATATAAATTGTTGATTGTATAGGTGAAGTGAAAGGAAGTCCAGCAGAGTCTTGTAAAGGAAGCCAATGTTCACTCTACGCTACGCTGCCATTGGGAGAGGTTCGTGCTGCGTGTTCCCTCCCTAATCATCGATGACGACACACCGCGAGATTAGCACCCGATGCCGTGGACTGCTCGCCAATAAATAAAATAAACTCCCACACAAATAAACTCCAACGCCCATCCCAATCCTGCCCAGACATAAAAAAAACCAATGAACACACATAAAGAACCAATAAGCACCCATAAAAACCAACGATCACACATAAAACAGCAATGAGCCCACAATTTTTTTTTATTTTTTTTGACAAGAACAAATAACTTTGAAACCCTGTAAAGCGGGTCAGAGATGGGAGATGATGGGGTGTGGGGATATGATGGGTTCAGGGGAGAGGGGGAAAGCCAACATCCAATCAGAGAGCGAGAGGGCATTGTCACGTGACCAAATACAGCCAATCTCAGCGCTGTTCCCAAACATTATACTAGTTACTTTTTACATTTGTGTACAGCTCTTTAACCATTACTATCATTTGTTATTTTTCTTTCACAATTACCGTGATTCTACCCACATATGCGATACATTTTCTGTTTCTATTCAACACTACACCCTTATATTTATTGTCAATTTCCTTTATTAATTTCTTTTTTACAAGGTTGAACAGTGTCCCCAGATTAGATTGGAATTGAAAGGAACAGGAGCTAAATCTAGTATTTTTGCAGTTTCATAAAAAAAATGATGCAACAAATATTGTTTCAGTAGATGCGTTTATTTGGATTTTCTACAAAAAGTAATCATAAAAGTTTTTGAATATCTTTCATTGGCATCCTGGATAAATTTTCTCTCATAAAAAAATTGTATCATTAAATTCCACTACACTCATGGCAGATATCCAATGACTGTTGGGATTACTGTATGTAGAAAATAAAAGTAAATGCATCTAATGAAATAGTATTTAATTTATTTTGTAAAAAAGATTATAAAAACTGCCATAGTACTAGCCTTAACTCACGTTTAATTATATCCCCCTTTAATAGTGTATTTAAATGCAGATACTCCAAATATGTATCGTTGATTCAACGGGTGTTGCAAGACGTGGAGCAAAATAAAGAATGTCTGCTAAGGGTTCCTTAGGAAGTAAACAACCAAACAAAATCTATGGGATTCAGATCAAAGTCCTCTGGATCAGTGAACATAATCATAATCGGTACCGGCTGAGATGAGATATATATAATTTCAAGAACACAGTATCAAACCAAAACTTAATCATCGATTATCAATTGGTCAAAGACTTTAGAATCACTTTGGTCTTGGTCTTCGTCGAAGATTGGGGTTTGAATCTCAGCCTGATATAAATAGGGTGGTCTTACACAGCTTTATATATATATATATACCGTTATTATCTTTTCCCCAAGTGAGCGCAACTCCTTAAAGTTATTCTCCTCCTCCCTCCCTTCTGCGTATATTAGATCATTTGTAACCCTAGAGTTAAAGGCACCCCTAAAGAAATAATTTAGGGGACAAATAGAACAGAAACTTTAACTATAACAACGAGTCCAAGCTTTGAAAATTATCTCCCTCACACATTTTCTATTGCATTATAATCCTCTTTCACTATTTCTATCTCGCTAAATATCCCTTTTGATCTCTCTATCTCTCTCACTTTCTTTTATCCTATCCTTTTCTTTATCTTAGTGTCTCTCCCTCCCTATCCATTTCTCTCTAGCTATACATTCGCTCATTATTTTTATCGCTAGTTCTCTCCCTCTCACTTTATCTCTTGATCTCTATCACGTACTTTCTCTTCCTCCCTTTCTCTCGCTTGCATCACCGACCGATCTATCTATCAAGCTCCCTTTCTCAATCATATCGTGCAAAAGATGATTCTCTACTCTATCAAATATTGAACCTTCATCTTTTTTACTAATATCAAATACAGTAAGGAATGATGATGATACCTTACACTTTGCGATTCGCGTGGGACAAGTTGATGCCAACGCTACTGGTGGCATGACTTGATCAAGCAATACTATGGGTATGAAAGTCTGCTCACTTAATATCAAAATAAGTGTGTGTTGTTACAAGATTATGTGCTATTTAGGGAAACACCAGTACGCTCAGTATACCAGTCATGGATTCTGACTTCGAACTACTGAGCACTGTCAAACCTGACTAGAAGAGACTGATGCTTTTGTCCACGTGTACATCAGTTCAAGTAAATAGTTTATTTATACAAAAAATAAAACAGAGGTACAGTGCACCGCACAGACTTTCTCGCACCTTTGCCTAAAAATTGATATATTTACTCAAAAAACTCGTAAGATGTGTGAAACAAAGTGATATACAATGTTGCATAAGAACTCCGCCTATAACATCTCTGTTCACCAGAGAGTATAAGAATCAATTTTCCAAACCTCAAAAGTACACTCAAAGTAATTTTCATGGGAAAATGGGAGTAGCCATTATGTTTGTTAAGTTAAATTATGACATATGAAATGTAAGCAAAATCGTAAAATCCGATTTCGAGAAACTCGCATTGAGTAAATTGCTAACGTATGACCCGAACGGGTAGTAAGATGTGGTGCTAGGTAAAATTACTTTTAATTTTATGGTCAGAAAATAGGGGGTGAAACACCTATGAGGAATTTTATGAAAATCCTCGATACCAACTTTTAGTAAAATAGTAAAATCTGTAAAATAGTTTTGGCCCTAGTACTAGTAACAGACGGCATTGCAAATAAATTAAAAATGTAAATGTGTTAAAATGTAGTCTTGGTTTTGTTGTTTTCATTTTACTCACCAAGTGACATTTCTGATAGACGTGGGACT
>CABFOV010010910.1:0-14916 GCA_902141375.1 Timema poppense
ATATTTTAGCCAAGATACTGAACATTAATAAAATTCGAGCTAGGGGAAAATAAATATACATGGGAAAATAATAATTATTGTTAGAAGCAACCAACTAAGTAAAAGAGTCGCATCGGTGGTAGCATATTTTAAGGCAAAGTTGGGCAACATTATTTTACAAAGTAGCCACAGATGTGGCGAATGAGAAGTGAGACTCGCCACCCCATGTAAAAATTAAAAAAAAAAATTGCTCAAGTAAAGTTTTAAAAGAACACACACTTTTTGAAGAAGTTTATTAAAAACATGTAAAGTTTGAAATTCTCTGATGCAAGTGATGGAAAATATTCAAATTGAAAATGTAAAACAAGTTTGAAGATAAATTTGACAATCCATATGTCTGACAGGTTTCAGAAACATTGGCTGAATATCTGAACTCAATGAACTTGAGGAATACTTCCAATGATCTACAGGAAACATCAAGTTGCAACCAGCACACGCCATCAGGAAAAAGTGTATTTAACTGTGAAAGCTGGCAACTCAAATTAATTACACTTTCATAGTAACTTCGTCATAATTTTTTCGCCATTAACCACTTGTGGAGATTGGCGGCAAGGGTGTCCAACCCAGGTATGTAGGGCTATAAAATTAGGCAAAAATTGGTTGAAATGCGTTATTATTCACAATAAAACGTTGGGGCCCCTTTTAAAATATCCAATCTAATTCAGGTTTGTGTGTTTTCTTTTTCAAAAAAAACTTTCTAACGTGATTACCATTTGTTAAACAAACGTGCGATGCTGTCTTACTTAATCAAATTATTTCCATCCTGGTTATGTGAAAATTGTTAATAAAAACATCACTGAAAGCTATAACCTGCTCTTTTTTTTAACTACGTGTGACAGTCAATGGTTGTTAATTGTTTTACAAACAGCCGACATCACAGTTTGTCCTACACAAGTTAATAATTTACTTGCACTGATTTTAAGTATAAAAACTTGGCCAGTGTTTACGGGCCATTAGAGGGCCCGACCACACAACATTACAGTTTTTGTTGACAATGATAAACACAATTCGTAGAGGTCGAAGCCGTAAAGAAACCCCCATTGCTTTAAAATCTGTCTGTGAGGAAACCAAACAAACAAGATAAGTTGCACACTGTAGAGAGCGCGTCACAAAACAATCGTGCAGACAAAAGAGTTGCGCAACTTTACGACGAGAAGTGAAGGAGGAGGTTGTCTGTTGTTATCCCAACAGGTCTTGAGACAGTGGGCGCAAGGAGATGAGTTACCGTAGAGTATGCCTTGAAGTCTCCCAGACTCTCGTAAACACAGAGATCTTATGTACGGCCAAATGACGCCAATCGGCTTCCTTCCTCACAGCTACGCTGTCAGACTCGGCACGTGCATAGCAGTAGAGTTTTCAACCTCTGAGATAAAGGTAACGAGTTCGATTTCTAGCAGATCCGCACCAGTGGTTTAATGGTCTAGCGTAGGTATGCCAAACTTTAAACCTGATTATGTGCAGCCCAAGGGCCTTCTGATGAATGCAACCCGATTAGTCTTCCTAAAAATATTGTAGAAATACACCAATTGGGATGGAGACATTTAGAAATTGGGCATTATTTAGAGTAGGTAATTTAGCAAGTAGTGGTTTTTTTTAGCACCAGGGTTTACTATCCATTCGAGTAATACTTATTCCAGTGTACTAATTATGGCAATGTGATAGCGAGGAGGAAGGTTGAATTTAAAGTAAGTGTAACCACAGTTGCGTGGAGGGATAGTAGAAAACCACTTAGGAAAAATCCTCCTCAGTACACCCAACTGGGATTATAACCCAAATCTCCCCGTCATCGGCAGGCCATCATTCTATTTATTGCTAGAATGACGCCTTAAGCTATGTGGCGACCTAAGCGGGTAGCAAGTAAAATTGGTGTACCAATTTTTTTTAAATGTATTTCCTACTATTTTTTTATCTTAATTCATAATTAGCAGGGAGTTAATTTGTGCCAAAATATAATTTCCTCCAGTTTTTGGGCTCTGTTTAATTATTCCAAGCTTTTTCTGCAAGTCAATGTTGTTCTACCCAGTATTATTTGCGTAGCTGGGCTACAACACGGAAAAAACAAAAACAATAATTATCAATACCTCAATACTTAAGCTTCAAGCGCGAATAAAATAGTTTGAGTAGCCTTGAATACTACATGAATTCATAGCTTGTACTAAAATAGAGGCATAAAATGAAGATATTCCAACTAATAAATGTGTTTTGGACGCCATCTATTAGATCAAACACCGAGGGTGATTGCAAGGGGCTTAATAATAGAGGAGATTGAAAGGCAACTCGGTGCGAGTCTTTTGTAGTGGGCAAATAAACTGAAATACAACCAACTATATGACGAAATGCCACAGCATTTGGACTTAACTTATAAATATATCAAAGATTTTTTTCCCCGCTCATTTCACAGCACATTTAGAATTTCAAATTTCATGTCCCATGTATTTAAATTAAGAACAGGTCAATACCATATTGATAGACAAAATGAAATGAAGATAAAATGAAAGTAGTAAAATGCATCTGTATCAATGAAATAATATTAATTAACATTAAAGGAAGACACAACTTTATAGTTTTACTAGAACAATTGTCAGTTACTAGAAAGACACACACAGCGTTTAGCAACTGTCCTGGGTAGGGGAATTTCTCCTTCAACGAGCATACAAGCTGCAAATCAATTAAGAAGACTTCTCTAGGGTACCATCGCCGTTTCCTTCTCTCACACACATTCCGAATGGCAAAGAAGAGAAGAACCACCCTCCCACCCCCCGGGAGTCCTAGTTAATTTGTTACATCCCTCCAGACTATAGGATCTACATATAAACATAAGACACAATGATGGCATGACGCAACAGACTTAACATGGAACCTAATAACCATTGTCTGGGGAATAGGAGAGGGAAAAGGTGGGGAGGGGGTGACGTTTAGTGTCCTCAAATACTTGCTACATTCGTTAGGGGTGTACAAAAACACTGTTTTATATCAAGGTAGTCCTTCGATATTGCCCGTTTGACTTTGACGGTGAAGTTTAATCCAATTTTCATAGGAAGGGCCTTTTTGACAGTAATTTTTATAGTAATCCACTAAACTGATATTGCTAATTTAGTGATAGTGATATCAGCTGCAGATTTACAAAATTACCTGACGTACAAATATGTGAAAGTAGATCTAGTTACGCCAGAAACTATGAAAATTGGACTAAGCCTTATGGATTAAATTAATACTGTCTCAGACTGGCCCTGGTATTAGTTTTTGGAGAGGGGCACTGATATTAATTTTTGGACAGGTTACGTCTATTTTTAAAATATCTTTCCCATGTGTCGGTTTTCTATCCCTTTTTTTTAAAAAAAAGGAGTGAATATACTTTTTAAGAAATCGCCTTCCTTATCTTGTTTACTAAGATATTGCAGTTTTAGCAGCTGTTTTCAGGATTACCATACTTCCTAATTTATTTTTTTATTGGTTATGGTAAGGGTGCCGTGGATTTTTAAGCATTGAAATAGAACTACCAGAAGCTGGTACTTTTTATGGGAATTTGGAGGTAGAATATAAATCATATGACTATACATTTTCCCATATAATTTTGTTAATGAGGTCTAACGACAGTGTCTTCAAGATCCAACTTACCGGCCAGACTAGTAGCGGATATATATATATATATACTAGCTTTAGTAAAATACGGAAAGCAGGAACGGGTAGTAAGATAGGATACAAAAACAAAACTCTCGAAATGTAAGAGTATAAAAATAAAAATCGACTAGGTTTACTGCAGAAAAAGTTTTGTCTGTGGGTTGAGGATCCCAGCATGCTAAACGTGGCAACCCCGCCAAAAATTGGAAGGGTGGCAGCGCTATCCAGCTCATTGCTAGCGCTGGTTCATTTAGGTAAATGGTATTAAAAAGAGACTGTGGTTACATCTCAACTACATTTTGCAAATATGATGTTATATTTGTGTATTAGTTAATGGACTTTAGTGGGATGGTAATAGGAAGATATGTATCACACACATTAATAGTCTATAATTTAGTAGAGCAACTGACCAAATACGCTACCTGCAAATTATAACTTTTGAACGGTCTAATGATCTTTGTGTTGACGGACCTATAAAACACAACCAACAATAATATAAAATAATATAACTTTTGACAAATCGAATAGATGCTTATAAAATAATACAAATAGTTCTGTTGAAGAGTGTTACTATTGAGAAAAAAAAATAGCATGTCTTCATAATGCAATTGGGTGACCTGGCGGTCTAGGGGTAAGGTATCGGGCTTCTATGCTGGCGGCCGGGGTTCAATCCTCGGTCCCGGAAAAGATTTATCTAATTACCAAACCCTTCCTTCACCTCTGACAAGACATCTTGTGAATGTGAGGAATGCCAGGCCTCCACCGTGGTTCCGGATTCCACGTTAAACTGTAGGTCCTCCATTTCATCTCACAATCACCCTACCATTTCACATGAGCGTAAGTGCGTATAACCTGAACTGGTAGTAAGACGTGGTGCTAATAATAATAACATAATGCAATTTCAATGTTGATTTACTAAGATTACCTACTATTGCGATTTAACTTTAGATGCTCTAAACTTACCCTACCATCGTGATTACACCATATATGCTCTAAGCTTACCTTACAGTTGCAATTACACTATAGGGGCCAATATGCTCTAAACTTACCTTACTATTGCGATTACACTATAAATACTCTATAACTACATTCAAAGCATATCCCCTGAATTTTGATAATATAACTAGATTTGCACATGCAGATTAGAGCTTCTAATATGGCCATGATGACTATTGATGGGTCTTCATGTGCATCTAGTATAATCTAATATGGTCACCAATATTATAAGGACCATATTTACATATAACTTATAGCTAATATCGGCACGATAATCATACAAGTCTTCCAGTGCTGCTCGTAGTGGATAGTAAGGCGTCATGGTGCTGAATATACATAGGTTTTCTCGTCGTGTGTAAGTCTAATATGTGCTCTATGATTACCATGTTGAAATTAACATGTGTAACGGTGTAGTACCATTCACATGAGTAGATTTAAATATATATATATATACATACATGTATGCATACATTATTATTATTATTATTAGCACCGCGTCTTACTACCCGTTCGGGTCATACGCACTTACGCTAATGTGTAATGGTAGGGTGATTGTGAGATGAAATTGAGGACCTACAGTTTAACGTGGAATCCGAACCACGGTGGAGGCCTGGCATTCTCCACATTCACAAGATGTCTTGTCAGAGGTGAAGGAAGAGTTTGGTAATCAGATAAATCTGTGCCGGGACCGAGGATTGAACCCCGGCCGGCAGCACAGAAGTCTGACACCTTACCCCTAGACCGCCAGGTCACCTACTGTATGCATACAAATTAGTGCAGTATGTAGCTTCTAATATGGCCATAATAATGACCATGCAAGGATATTATTGTACAAATCGTAGATACCATATACGGCCAAAATACTAATCACGCATGAGTTTCCGTCTACGGTTTGTATAGCCCAAATTTGTACCCTATGGTGATAATACACGGATTTGCTTCTGTGGCTCGTAGTAGGACTACACGCAGATGGAGATGTCGTACTATAGTCAAGTTGAGCGGCACTTTGTCCAGCCTTGTCAAACAATCACACCCAGGCGTAGCCAGATAATGGCCACCCCGTATTTACACGCAACACATACCACCTCTGCGACAAATAATACACCCACGAGACAGGCACATAATTTCCGAGAGTCTGAAACCAGCCAACTGACAGGACGCAGTAAAGTGCACTTGCAAGAGCTCATCTACATAAGAATAAAACAAACCTTCTATTTTCTTCTCCGTGACGTATTCCCGTAACTTCTCACCTCCTGGGACCACTTTTACAGCGACAGATATTAACATAGCTGGGGTATTTGGTTATTTTGATTAGAACTGTGTTGTCTAGTGAACACAAGCTCCCAACTATTGCATACAAATACTAGTATATTTAATTGTGTTGATGTTATACGGCACACATGGCCACAGTTCATATGAGATATTATCTGATACACAAGTCATTGGTCACACAATTTTAGATATAAGAATCACTTCTTTTTTCCTCCAGCGCGTCATAGTACCCGTCTGGAGTGTATTCGTACATTAATTACGATACTTTTAGCTATGGAGAAAAGTAGGATTTTTAGGAAACATAATTGCAATTACATGGAAAGAGAAAGATAAAGCCTCACTTATACCTGACTGGGATTCGACCTCAAACATCACAGGCAATCCAGTATAACACGAGTGACGACCATGCGACCATTGAGTGGTGAGTGGTGAAGTGGGTGAGGGGTGAGAATGGGTGCCTAGTCGACTAAACTACCCGAAATAATATACACGGGATCAGAGGTTTCAACATCGTCTGGTCTGGTTTGACGGCTCTAACTCCAGGCAAACGCGGGTACATTACATTTATATAAATGTGTGTTAATTAGCAATGAGAGCTACGGGTTATACGCCTGTGTACTAATTACTCTAATAGAGTAGGGACGAGGAAGGTTTAATTTAGTGAAAATGTTGACTTAGTTTAATGAGTGGCATGTAGTATAAAGCGTCAGGGTCGTTGTAGACTGGGTTGTCAGTGACGAGGAGGTCGAGGTTTGAATTTCGACAGAGGGTTGTTTTCTCATCCTATATTCTTTCTTATAATATTATCTTCTTCTAAATAACTTTTCTCATTCCTGCTGCTTAAGATAAAGCTGTTAAAAACCCCAGAGTTTATTGAATCGATTTTTTTAAATATGGCCCGTATCGATGGCCGTATGGCATAATGAATCACTCTCGTGGACCGAGATTAGAATCTTGGTCGAGGTTACTGAGGGTAGTTTTTCCTATATAATCTACCCCACTCTCTCGCTCTGTCTCTCTTCAAAAATTCGGGTGCATTTAATTCAAAACTCTATCTTCCTCATCAGTATTATATCAATGTAATTAACGCGAATGAGAAACAATATATATTTTAAGCTCAGCCACCAGACTACCGATTGTAAACATTATACTCAACAAAACTGATCGAACACAATTTCACGATTATAAATTTGAGTCCCTCTCAAGAATCGAACTTAGTATCACTATATACATCAATGAAAAAAGTTAAGGCATCAGACATTTTGCATAACATTGACGTTACTGGCCGAGTTAAGGCGTCGGAATCATTGCAACCGTTAACTATTTTTATCTCATGTATACGACTTCAAGGTTAAACCACCGAACAGATGTTCAAATCGCCTTACAAGTAACGCCGACGAGTCAAGAAGTACCGCCCATAAGTAACCATATTATATTGTATTTTGTATTGATCCTTGTACTACCCCGAGTCAATCAAGCAACATTCACCTCACACTACCCCAACGGCAAAAAGCTCTTAATAACTAACATCAGATAAAACAAGTAACAGTTTAACTGCCAAGCCTGCCGGCCATAACATATTCCCCCCATAACCAACATATATTGTGGAGCGACTGTGAGCCATGCAAATCAACTATACCAGTCTTGCGCAAAGAAACAAACACTGCTTTTGCCTCCGACATATTCAGATATTTTTTTAGCACTACGTCTTACTACCCGTTCAGGATATTCGCCTCGCAGCTTACTAACTTGCTGGATTATCCACATATTTACACTAAAAGGGGTATCGATGAGGGAGGTGTAATTTATGGAAACTATAACAATATTTACGTCGTATAAAAGGGGAAAGAGGGGAGAAACATTATAGGAAAAAAAATAGTACATCGCGTTGGGATTCGAACTCCAATATTCTCATCACCGTAAAACCAGACAAGATGGTTCCCAAGTATTCCTCTACGTTACCTCCTGTGTGGGATTCAAAAATAATTAATTTAAGGCGACAATCCACTCAACGATTTAAAACAAATCAACCCCTCAAAACAAGATTGTAATACAAAACCATAAATATATGTGCATAAGCCCTACATTTTACTCTTTTTAGCACCCCATCTTACTACCCATTCGAGTTATATGCTTGTATAATATTACGATAATAGTTTAGGTATGAGGCAGGTTGAATTTAGAGGAAGATTATCATAATATGCACGGAGAGAGAGAGAGAGGGAAGCCATTTAGGGAAAACCACCCTCCATAAATCCAAAAGAGACCAAACTACGATCTCCCTATCATTGATAGTCTTGTACATCTCGAGAGTAGCGTCTAAGACCATGTGGCCACCGAAGCGGATAAATATATATTAATCTCGTAGGTATCAGCCGAGTTCAAACCAAGGTCTCCTTGCCTCATGGCCAAGATGCTAGGCAAGAAATACGGTAAAGTTCGGTAGGGATTTATTTATATTCGTAATTATTTTACTTATTGTTCCCGAAATCAATCATACCCAAATTATGTTAAAAATTGTCTCCTAAGTGATTGGAAGGTCGCACTCCCATCTCTAACTCTGGAGCACAAAGTTTAATCTCCTCTCTACTTGTGCAATGGAGTTTCATTTTACAACATAGGGTGTATATTATTCATCTGCAGGCAAACAACAATATATTTCCCTTAAAATTCATCCTTCTCACAGTGTGTTCTTATATTATATTCATAGGAACAAGGATAAGACTAAAATAAATATTACATTGTGTAGAATATTGAATGAGATACAGTACTTATATTCGTAGTTATATAAGAGAATTAAGTTTACTTTTATAGTAAAAACTCAGTTTGATTGTTTTGGGCTCCGCCCCTAAACCCCTAGTGAGTGTCAACTAATGTAATTCCAGCGTTGTTTTGAATGTTGATTTATTTTTACAATTTTATCGTTCTAGCTGCCCCATAACTGTGTCAGAAAATTAAAAAATGTGTAGAAAATGTGCAAAATGTACCTCAAATAAAAAAAATCTAGCTTTGGTCCGCACTGACTTTAAAGTTACTCCGCCATTTTGATTTTTTTTTTGTGGTTAACAATTTTTTTTTAACTTTTTGTAATTTTCCTGTCGGTTACAAGCTAGAAACTATAAGTCTGCCAAATTTTAAGTTTCTAGCTCATCCGGAANTTTTCCCGTCGGTTACAGGCTAGAAGCTAGAAGTTTAACAATTTCAAGTTTCTAGCTCATCTGGAAATAGGTAAACATTAATGTCAATGAGTGAGTCAGCCATGTGACGTTATAGTAGAATAAAGTGAAGTGATAATTTAGATATTTAAAAAAATGATATACATACATGATATATATACATATCTAATCAAGCCGTTCCATTACGATATAGGCAAGAAACTGTGCATACAGCTCAAAAAAACATCTACGTACTTAATCCATCCTCACTAACTTTCTTCACATTTCCATAGTGTTACATACTTCCTTCGCTTCAACAACATCCATACACCAAGTAATAGCATGCATGCTCTTTCATTCTTAAAACTGTTCATGTTTCTCTTTTTTCGCACACTCGTCCTCAACATTTAGCCACATCTTAGTTGGCTTAACCCTTCCTTTTGAAAGAGATAAAATGAAGTGAACAAATAAATAAATATATACTACCTCTTTACCAACATCAAAATAAACGAAAAGAAATAAAAATTATTCAAATTTAAAATAAAAATCTCTTATTAAGTTGATTGAGAAAAAATATTTACTACCTAGCATGACAACCAATGATGCATTTATTGCGATACATCACACACTGAATATTGTATTGAGTAATATACAAACAGTTATTAATGTTGTCATTTAACAAAAAATAATGTTTAATAAACTTCAACACAACTTTATGTTGGACTAATTCATTCTGTAATTATATTTACTTAGGTTTCAACCTCGAAGTGGATACTAATTTACATTTCTAGCATGTAAAACCCTTTAGTTTTAATTATTTATAATAACTTAAGATGGTGTTGTGGTTACATAGCTTACATTCTAAAAACGAATAAATAAATAATTACTCAATTTCATGTGAAGCATAACATATATTTCG
The DNA here is from genome assembly GCA_902141375.1 of Timema poppense. Classification (NCBI taxonomy): domain Eukaryota; kingdom Metazoa; phylum Arthropoda; class Insecta; order Phasmatodea; family Timematidae; genus Timema; species Timema poppense. The sequence continues at coordinate 10,003 of CABFOV010010910.1, forward strand.
TGTTAGCTTTAGTAGGAGTTATGAATTTTGGTGAAGGACGTACTAAACTGTCATTTGAGTCTCACTTTCTAAATTAAGGACAGAATACACATTGTGTTTTTTAGTGTTTTAGATCCTTAAAAACCATCAGCAACAATCCCTCGCAGCGGCCATTGTAAAAACACTCGCAATAACACCAGCAAACACAGTGGGCGTGTATTCAACACTCGTGATAACACCAGCAAACACAGTTGACGTGTATTCAACACTCACGATAACACCAGCAAACACAGTTGACGTGTATTCAACACTCGCGCACAAATAAATTAATTTATAAACGCTATTTACGAATAGCAAGTAAATTAAGATTAAAGAATTTTAATATATAAATACTTTTTAAACACAACATTCTACAAACCATTCCGGCTATCCGCTAATTTTCACGGATGGGGGTACAATGGTGGATGGAAGGGCCCGCTAGAAAAATCCAGTGTTTTTGCAGTTATATGGCAAAACAATCTTTTGGCCAAACTAAATAAAATATTGATCCACTAAAAACATATAATTTAATATTCTTAGAATGGTGACCTCAACATTTCCTGAATATCTGTCAAGAATATTCTGGAATTTAATGACAATTTTTTTTATCTATAATTAAAGAGTTTGTTGGATAATGCCACCATGCTCATGACAGATATTTAACAACTGTTGATATCAGCATGTGGAGAAAATTAAACTCTTTGTTTATATTGGAGCAATATTTTATTTATGTTAGACAAAAATGTGTTTTGCCATAAAAACTGCAAAAGCACAGTCCTTGTATCGCGTCACTTTTCATACCACCTTAATTTATTTATGTTAAATGTAAATCCCTCTTTTTAGTTTTAAATGAAATTAAAGTGGGAAGCTATTTAGGAAAATCCTTTTTAAATCATTCGGTCAGGATTCTTGCCATGACCTTTTCAGTTACCGGCAAAAAAAACAGTATGTGGACATCTTTGCTTATCCATTTTATGTTTGTGTCTAGCATCTACGTTTTCCTAATGATTTATTAACATTTTTTGGAATGGATGTAGCTACCGTTTATGTTGTTGTTTTTGTTGTTGTAAGGTTCACACAAGCAAAAATATTGCGTACTGAACATGCAGGGACGAGTGGGCAGCTATTATTATAAGTCTTGTTATTGCGTGAAGTATAATGTGAGGTCACGACACCTATACTTGATGGAGAGATTAGAAATCGCGAAAAATAATATTTCAGCTAACGGTGGACAGGTAAGAGAGAACAATCGTTAATAACGCACAGTTCATTCTATAAGCACTTGACACTTTCTTGGTAGCTTTCCAAGATAATAGCTCAATTCAGTATCCCCCACGTAATGTAATTTAATTTAACGGCGCAAGACATATAAGTCTTATACGTCTATTGTTTTTTGCTTCACGTGTACAAAAACTATCCTTCATTATTTGGTTTCCATTGTATTTGTAGAATTAAAGATATACAATTTGTGTAGTTAAATAAATTCAGTTTTCAGTTTTAACGCAGAGGTGAGAAAAGAAAGGGGGGAAATACACACAAAAAGGGGCAGTTGCAGTCAAACTAACTTGTTTTGTACATTTTAGAAAACATTCTAGATCAATCTTTAGTAAGGAGTGAATAAATATAAGTTAAACCTTAGATATTGTTATTTAAAAATTGAAAATATATACTTTCAAATTAAATAATGTATAAATGTGAATACTAGGGATAAATCCCTGTACAACAGAAGACCCTAAACAAATTATTTACACTCTTGTAATAACACTTATCTTATATCAAACTTTCATTAAATTTAAAATATTTACTGACTAAATAAATGGACATTTAAAAGAGTCAAATGGTCAAACTATCATTCACAACATATTAAAATTCCAATGTAAGCGTAATTCAGTATAAAAATGAAAAATAAAACTTATTTAAAACAACAGGAGATGTTAACTTTATTTTAAATTGTTTTGAATAAGTTTTATTTTTCATCTTTGTATTAAACTAGAGATTTTGACCATTTGACTCTTTTAAATGTCAAATTATTGAATCAATAGCTATTTTAAATTCAATGAAAGTTTGATATAATATAAATGTTGTTCCAAGAGTGTAAATAATTTGTCTCGGGTCTTCTGTTGTAAAGGGATGTATCCCTAATATTCACATTTATAAATTCTTTAATTTGAAATTGTGTCATTTCAATTTTTAAATAACAATATCTAAGTCTTAGCTTATATTTTGTTTTGTACAAACTGTTTCATAAGCAAAATGTCAAAAGGAACGTGNATTCTTTAATTTGAAATTGTGTCATTTCAATTTTTAAATAACAATATCTAAGTCTTAGCTTATATTTTGTTTTGTACAAACTGTTTCATAAGCAAAATGTCAAAAGGAACGTGCACCAGTGAAGATAGGCAATACTCTTGACGTGAATATTGTGCAGGACTAGTCCGTTCAGCCTGAATGTGCGTGTACTATTGAGAGTTTTTCGGTTATGTACACTTCTCTTACCCTGAAAGGTAACAGTCTTTCCTTCATGAACTACACTATACTCCTATCTTATACACAATTAAATAATAGAAGCAAGTGTAAGCTCGCTAAAGTCCGTTCACCGTAGGAATTGTTATCTGAAAGGCCTTTTTCCCTACCATAAATCTATTATATAGTAGGATATTGGTAGGAAAAAAGACCTTTCAGAGAGCCGTGAATGGAGTATCCATTTCAGGGTACCTAATAATAATAAGAGGTGGCCTGGTGGTCTAGGGGTAAGGTGTCGGACTTCTGTGCTGGGTGTCCGGGGTTCAATCTCCAGTCCCAGCATAGATTTGTGTGGAATGCCAGGCCTCCACCATGATTCGGATCCCACGTTAAACTGTGGGTCCTCCATTTCATCTCACAATCACCCAACCACTACACTTTAGCGTGAGTATAACCCGAACGGGTAGTAAGACGCGGTGCTAAAAATAATAGTAATAATAATGCTTTCTATGGGTTGCACCAATCTGTAGTCCAGTATGTGTGAAGATTAGCCAGTACTAATGTACTGATACCCAGAGGACGCCCGAATGTACTAAGCGTACATAATTTCCGTGGAGGCTCTTTCCATGTCCCGGTGAGATGAGGTAATGGTAGCGAATATGAAGGAGTAGAGCCGGTGAGGATCTTAACCTAACGTAAACATAATTAACCAAACCCTGGTGACCATGGGAACTATTCCCCTTCCTAGGAGAATCCCCCGATACCAGTTGGAGAACGAACCCGTGACCGGTAGGTCAGCAGCCAGGGCCTCTGACCACCATACCACGAGGCCGGTTACCTTTCAAGGTAGTTAACATTACTAGTGGGTCAGTGCCTAGGGTTTGACTCCCAGCTTGTACCGTTGGTCTTTTTCCCTTTGGGAGAATAATCCCAATGGTCACCAGGGTTTGGATAACTAAACTTAAGTTAGGTTAAGACTCACCCCTGCTCCACAATTCCCCAATAACTATCATTATATCATCTCAATACGGGTACGACGTGTAGAAAACCTCCTATGGTGTACCCTGGGTAACGTTCTGTGTTATAAGAGCGGCTAACAGTCTACACATAAGGCGACCTAACCTGGATGTTATGTTTCTCCCGGTTATACAAGCCATACGATGAAAAAAAAACCCGAGATCCTTAGCTATTTTGATAGTTTTGATATCTAACGGAGTGATAGAGTTTGATCTAATCTTTAGATGTTGTTTTTTTAAATATTAAAATCTACTCCTCTATAAATTTACTGTGATACAAAAAATGTTAATATATTTCTTGTGTCACATTCTCAACTATAGTTACATTAACTTTTTAGATTTTTGTTGTTGTTGTATTTTTCATTTGATTAGCTAATTTTTATTGAACAACAAAATATAATCTTACAGTCTCTGTTTACAAAACAAGTTTAGAAAATATGGGTAAATAGAGTGTAATTTCCACTTCACAGCTATTCATTCTTTAGGACTGCTTTAATGTTCAGGAAGATATTTATTTTCTTTTAATTACATGGTACTGTTATTTTCTCTTTCGTCTCTTCAATAAGTTCATCTCGACATTCCTACTGTAGATGAAGAACGTTAGTGACGTAGTATCTGTGTCCCTCCTTCATCACGATTTCCCTTTTTCCGAGTATTTCTGAAGGGGAGAAAAGCTACCCTCGCTTGGAAAGCCAAAGTCAAATTAGCTATCTTAAGGAGACGCAAGGGAAAGAAAAATTGAAAGGGGGTGTGGGGAAAGTAGAGAATAAAGTAGAAGGACAAAAGGAGATTAAAATATTAGCGAGCCATAGAAGACGAAGTTGAGAAGTTTAGGAACTGGCTGCCACCATGTCACAAAAGGAAATATATTTAAGATAGAGTGAAAGGATGGATGATTTTAAGGAAATGTTGCACTTTAACTAAAGATAATTCTATACATTTTAAGGTTAGCATACTCATTCTATACTGTTCATAGTTCTCTTCCTTATCGTCACAATTCTACATTTCGTGTATTCTCTTCACACATTATATCAAATGTTTGCTCAACGTTCAACCATTTTGCATGTTAGGCGAATTTTTAAATGTTATAATAAACATTTAGTTTGAGTGTTTAATACAAATCAGGATTCTATGAAAACATTTTATATTAGATGTAAATGTAAGATTTATTTGATTAGATCAACCAATGTTTACATTTTAATCTATTTCTATATTAAAAATGTCCCTAAAAAGTGGCACCTACAGAAACATAGATTGGTAAACGGATATAAAAAGGTATATTTTGCAGTTTTGTGTAATGTCAGACAAGTACAACTATGATATTTAGACCCAAAATAATCTTGAGATATATCTTACAACATTGGGTGGGCATGATCGAATAAATGTAGTGTACAATATCAATGAGTTTATGGTAATG
>CABFOV010010911.1:0-14915 GCA_902141375.1 Timema poppense
CCATGCTGTGTGATCTGCGTGATAATATGTTCTGATGCTTGATGGTCCATGATGTGTGATCTGCGCGATAATGTGTACTGATGCTTAATGATCCATGCTGTGTGATCTGTGCTATAATATGTACTGATGCTTGATGGTCCATGCTGTGTGATCTGCTTGATGGTCCATGCTGTGTGATCTGCTTGATGGTCCATGATGTGTGATCTGCGCGATAATGTGTACTGATGCTTAATGATCCATGCTGTGTGATCTGTGCGATAATATGTACTGATGCTTGATGGTCCATGCTGTGTGATCTGTGCGATAATATGTACTGATGCTTATTGGTCCATGCTGTGTGATCTGTGCGGTAATATGTACTGGTGCTTGATGGTCCATGCTGTGTGATCTGTACGATAATATGTACTGATGCTTGCTGGTCCATGCTGTGTGATCTGTACGATAATATGTACTGATGCTTGATGGTCCATGCTGTGTGATCTGTACGATAATATGTACTGATGCTTGATGTTCCATGCTTTGCGATAATGTGTACTGATGCTTGATAGTCCGTGCTGTGCGATAATGTGTACTGATGCTTGACAGTCCGTGCTGTGCGATAATGTGTACTAATTCTTGATGGGTGCTTGCAGTGCGATCTGTTGGAAAACGCCATAACTTTCGAAATTCGAGAGGACTGCTCGCAGAAATAATATAATGGAAGCCTGTTAGACGTGGCGTTTTCGCATGAAATATGCTCTTTCTATAGTAGTATTCGAAAATGGAAAAAAGTGAATTTTGAGAAATAGTGGAAATATCGCCTTTTCGAAATGACTGATTCATTTAAGGTTAAATCTTATTTCCTACCGTAACAGGTGCGTTGGTTCGACCCCAATAATTCTGGGTGTCAGGCCCGGGGAGGTGTGGGGCCCCGCCCGACTGGGCAGCTATATTGTCTGAAGACAGCGGGACGCCTGCCTCGGTTGCGTCACGAGTCACTATCCTGATGAAGAGAACGGCCCAGCGCGGGGGGAGGACAGGCCATTGTGTTCTCTCCTAAAGTTAAACAGTATAAATACAGGGCCATTATAAACTGCACGCATCACATCAAACTTGTCACTTCTGCACGAACGACTTGAAACCTCACTACGCACCATGTACAAGGTACTAGTTTTTCTTTTACCATACATTATGATTTAACATCAGGACTGACTTGCATTCAGTCACTTAAAAGAAGGGGAAACGCAAGCTAAGATCAGAGTTTTTTCTAAGTATGACAAAAAAATTTTTTAGCCAAGATTAATTAATTATTGCTTTAGTAGATACATCTAGTTTAGATTTGTACAACAAACACTAATCGTGGTTGCGTAGACTAACGAGTCACTTTCGTTTTTGACTGGATTGTCATTGACTGTGAGATCGAGGGCTCGAATCCAGGTCCTGTATTTTTACCTAAATATCTTTCCACACCTCCTATATGTAAGTGCCGGTACATTTCCTCTTTTCTCAATCCTATGCCATTAACATAATTAGTGTATGAAAAAAAGAATTATATGCGTATCAAGCTCAACTATATTTGAATATCAGCCATGGACATAGCGTAATTTGACCAGCACTTTGTTTATTAATTTTAAAAAGTCTTGTTCAAATTTCGCGATGCTATGACAAATATCCAAACACTGTTGACACTATACACACTGTACAGAAAATTGCATCTATTGATTTATTTTTTGTCAACATTTTTTTTGTTATAACAATAATTGTAAAACTACGGTCCTTGGTTCGTTTTTCTTGCCACCCCACCATAAAAACACACTAGGTTAAAATGATAGTAAGAAATGAAGATAGAGCATCGTTACACGGTTTACTATCGGTCCCTTAAGAGTTTTTTTTTACTTTATCTCGACCTTTCGGAGATAAAATGTCTGTCCATCTGTACCTCGGGCTAGAGCCTAAAATATTTACCTACTTACCCATCTGGGGTTTTCATAAAGCCCTCCCCACCGAGGAATTTTTTGAATTAGATGTCAAACCCTAAATTTAAGAGTAGTTTACTGAAGGGACAAAATATATTATTTACATATATATAAATATATATATATATGTGTGTGTGTGTGTTTCTTTTTTAATCAGTTCTAACGATTTTTATCAAACGTTATATCTAGACACAGTTTTTTTTTTCTATCAACAAGATGACAATTCTCATTTTTTTTATGAAAATGACTTTGAGGTTACTTTTACATAGGGGAAATTTTTCAATTTCCCCCATTTCTCTGCAACTGTTTATTTAATATACGAAATAACTTATTATTGTAAAGTTGTAATACTCTATTAAAGAAACAAATCCTTTATTTGAAATATATATTTTATAAAACCAATAATTTTTGAGCTATAAGCAAAAATGTGTACTTTTTAATTCAGGTCTTAGAAAATGAATTTGATTCTTATGCTCTTTGGTGGACAAATATGTTTCTCTTTTCTCAATGTTTCTGTTACATTGTTCATAATTCTATTCCATAGAGTAAGTAACAGTGTATATTATTTAATTTATGATCTTTGGTGTAGTATTTCTACATCAATGTATATACATATTATTTCGTTTAACAAATCTTACGAGTTTTTATGTATATTTAAGATAAAAGCGGGAGAAAGTCTGTGCGGTGCACCATACTATTTTATTTTTTATTTGAACTGTGAATACATTTTGCGATGCTCCTCTTAGTTTCTATCACATTCTGATGAATTTCTGGCTTCTTTTTTTTTGCGTATCGCAATAGTGTGGCTTATATTTTACTATTTATACAACGAGATATGTTTATCGCCAACTGAGTCATACGCTCTCATACTCAGATTTATTTTCTAAGAGATTTTACAGGAAGTTTTTTAATCCTTGTAGCCCATTTTTTTATCTAGTTTATTATTTTATAAAGGTGAAAATCGCTTCAATGTGTCATAAATGCCAATACACCTAACTAGTGATAGTAATATATCTTTTCTTTTTAAAAAAACATATAAATTTTGTTATTTGATAAACATTCTGTATAAAGTGTAGTGAAAAACCACCCTCAGTACACCGAACAAGATTTGAACCTCAATCTCTCCATTATCGGCAGTCAGGTCTACTATAAAAGTAGTGCGTAAAACCATGCGGGTAGCATTTTATAGTTGTGTATATTCTCAACTTAAAGTTAGAGGATGGGATCCAAACTCAAGATATCTTTAAATGAATGGTCATCAATCTAGAGAAAAACCGCACATTTGTTTTATCTGAGAAAATTATTTTTTTAGTATAAAAAGTTACCTATGAAAAACACAAATCCGTTGCAAGCCATAGCTATCATGAGTTCTCACCATGAAAATGGCTTAGCCTTAAAAGTTAGTGACAAAAAACATAAACAAATATTTCCGTTTCCTATTATTAGTAATTCATATTATGTCTCTAACATTTGGATTTCATATCACTTAACCACAGTTCATCGGAAATTTACCTTAGCAGTACATGCGCGTTGTATCCTCTTGAGGTTGTTGATCTCGATCGCCAAAACTGCGTTCACTCCGGCCCGCATCTTGTTCTATTAGTAAGCGGTCCAGGATTTTATTCCCGGTGGTACCATAGATATTTTTCCCGAAAGAAAATTGTTCCTATTGTTGCCATACTCTGGTCAGTGAGACTTAGGTGGGTTGGAAGGAGACGTGAGAAAAGGCCAATTATGCCGTGTTTATGGCAAAAAATAAAATGTTGACCTAAATTTTAAAAAATTGCTCCAGTACAAACATAAGAGTTTAATTATCTTCACATGGTAATATCAACAGCTGTTGAATATCTGTCATGAGCATGGTGGCATTATCTAACATACATTTTAAATGAAGAAAAAAAGCTGTCATTAAATTACAGGACACCCTTGACAGATATTCAAGGAATTTTGAAATCACCGTGTTAAGAAAATTAAATTCTATGTTTGTACTGGAGCAATATTTTATTTATATTGGAAAAAAAAGTTGCCATAAAAATTGGAAAAAAAACACTAGCTTTTTCTCGCGTCCCATCTATCCCACCTTAAGCTAGGTTTAAAAACTACAAATTGCACCTCATCATCATCATCATCATCATCATATTTCATCGGAGTGAAGTAAACCGCACCTTCATGGTGCCCAAACCTCACAAGACGGTCACATATCCGCCACTGGCACTGTCTCATATGAAAAAAACCCACTTGTTTACCCTGAAAATTGGCAAACTTACGTTACAATATGATGAGCTTATCTTATAAGGCCATTCTGTAATAGGTCGAGATTACGTCTTTACATATAAGCTTCGCCATAGTAGAAGTAAATAAGGTACGGTTACTTTCTTTCAGGGTAAACCAAGTGTAGCCAAACATCAATGTCTGAACTGGCTTTTTAAAAAAATGAGGCTGCCATCTTAAATTCAAAATTTTTCTTTAAAGACTACAAAAATCGTCTTTTACATGGCTATTGGGTTGCACGACTGTTCCTTCTATTTCACGTTACTTCTAACATTCTGATTTTGTTTTAAATGCTTAGGTGGCCGCATGGTCTAAGGCACCATTCTTAAATATACTTGATTGCCGAAGACGGGGATATCGGGGTTCGAGCCTAGTTGGAAGTTCTGGGGGTGGTTTTCCGCTCCCGTTTTCCTTCCACATAAATGCGAATACACTTTCTCTAAAAAAAAAACCTTATACCCAACTTATTAGCGTAATTAGTACATATGTATTTAACCTGAACAGGCAGTAATAGGTGCTGCTAAAAAGTATCTTTGTAACAGTTAGATAACAGTAGGTTTACCAACCTTATTTTTAAAAATATACTTACAATATTATTTAGGAAGGCAGGCGAATAAATATATTCTGCACATAAAAGGATAACTAGGTCTATGTGCCATTTTTACGATACCTTACTCAAATTTTCAAACATATTTAAACTAATATGGAATATTCAGCATCTGTATAACTTATTAATCTTGTTTAGCACTTATTCTTGTCTCTTTTTTTTAATGCAATTTAAATTTATCTAATTGCAATACTCTTACACAACTATTTAGAATATTTAATTATATATGTTAAAATAAAAATGACTAAAGTGTTAAAAATATAAAAGGGGCCATTTAATTAACACAACATTCATCCAAAACTTTGGGGAATCGATTAAATTGATTGTGCATTCTCATCAACGGTTAAGTCCAGTCCTGTGCCTTGCCAAAAAAAATATTTAAAAATGTAAAAATAGTCTACTGCAGCCACTGATGAAATAATTATGTACAATGCTGCTACACAGACACCCCCAGAACTGACGTATTCCATTCTAGTTTCGTTCCTCTAGTATAACATGGTTTTAAAGTTTATAGTTTGCTAATTTTCCCCATAATTTTATTTGTTATAATATAGCTCAAATAAACATCTGAATATTATTCTTGTAGTTGCCAACTTTGCCTAAAGCGTTGATTATAGGTAACAATCAAATATATCTTTGTACAAGTTCCAGTAAATGAGATAACCAAATTTGATATAATTACTATAATAATTGTTCTTTCTCCTCAGTTCTTGATTCTCGCCGCCGCTCTGGCCGTGGCTAACGCTGGATATCTAGGCGCCCCCGCTATTACTTCATACGCTCCCGGTGCCTACGCCGCCGCCCCCGCTTACACTCAGGCCTACGCCGCCCCTGCTTACCATAGTGGTTATGCCAGCCCCGCCGTGGCCGCATACCACGGAGGTTATGCCGCTCCCGCCTACGCTGGTGCCTACCACGGAGGCTACGCCGCTCCCGCCTACGCTGGTGCCTACCACGGAGGTTACGCCGCACCTGCCCTCTCGTACTCTGCCGCTCCCGTCGTGTCTCACGTTTCTTTCGAAGGTCTAGGCGCAACTTACGGCTGGTAATACCTCTTTTTTTTCTCTTGAGATACTTGTTCACAAATGATTGATTGGAAGACTCGATTGAATCAACAGAAGCAGAGAAAACTTTATTGGTTCGCCTAATTTTATTTTTATTTTCACCTATTGGTAATTACTTTGGCATTCATTATGCCAAATAAGAATTATAAACAGTTTTTCGTTGTATTCCATATACCTGTTTGCACGCCTATTCTTATCGCTGGTGCAAAATAACGTGGGAAATACTTTATAAAAGGGATTTAGGTAAGCTTCTCTTACCAATCTGATGACTCTGTACAGTGGATTAATCTCAAAATATATGCTTTGTTATATATTAAATTTATAAAATAAATTAAATGTTAAATTTGTTATGTATTTGTATTGTTTTCCAAATAAATATATTTGTTAAAACCTAAATTGGAATACCTTTATTTGTAAAATATTTATTTTGAATTAGTTATTAAACAATGTTTGGACAATGCCATCTAGCTAACATTTTACTTTTTTTTTTTAATTTACACTTGAAAACATGTAAATATGAACGTGAAAATATGTACTATTCGTTTACCCTTTAATGTAACAAGCTTACTTCTACGGGAAGAGATTTAGAATAGTCCCGCAGTAACCCCTGCTTGTCGTAAGAGGCGACTAAAAGGGGAGGCTTCTGTGCAGGACGTACCTCAAAAAGGACAAACCTATCCTATATCTTTCCTTTCACCTCCTTTTTCCTTCCTTCTTTTTTTCTCTCCTTCACCTTCTCTCTCTCCTTCTCCCTCTCCTTTCTTCTCCCTTCTATCCCTTTATTCACGTCTTTCTTCCCTTCCCCCTGCCGTTCATTCTGCACAGAAGCCTTTGGCTTCACCGTTGACGACCTTGGGTACTAACCTGGATTTTATTGGACAATTACTGGATACCTCTGCAATTGAGCTCCTGAATGAAAGTGCGCCGGTTGTAATATCTTAGTGGAAGGGCCTTAAGGATGACAATAACCGGTTAACCTACTTTGAGAAAAGATCGGTTGATTTCATGAGGGTGCGAACGTAAAATTGGCACTTTCCTGCAACCACTTGCTGGGACGACCTCTCTCCTGGCGATGCCCCATGCGAAGGTTTTCATGTCTAGCGNGGGTTTCCCGTTGGGAGGGTTAACAGGGCTACATTTGGTAGAACCAACTTGGATCACCCTGGGTCTACGATCCGAGTATTGTGCAGGGCAGGTTGTCCCCCAAAAAGGCATGGCCACCTCCATTGTCGCAGCTGATACCTTACTGCCCGCTAGCACCGTACTACCACATTCTGCTGGTAACTCACTGACCGGCCCCTCTCAGGGTCGTAATATTGATAAGAGGTGGGAACTGGTAAGGCTGTCCAGCACTCAATTGAATCGTTTTTTGGAGAAAGGTCACATATCCTTAAAGTTAAATTTTACAGGAGAGACAAAAAAACTACGTAACTAATTCCGGACTAAGGTGACATCCAAACCAAAATTCACCAATCAAAAGCACATGAAAATACATGTTTGGACATTAGAATAAAGTCAAAATGTAAAACAATTTTTATATAAAAAATTGATAAAAACAAAGGACGTGTCCTTTCAATAATAAATAGGACATTCTTGATAAATTTTAAGTGTTTCTTGATATTTAACTCATTTTTACAACAGCGCAATGTAAATATTTGTAAAAAAGTCCATTACAATAAGTTGATCAATATAATATTAATAAAAAAATGGGCGTTTATTAACCAATTTGTCAATATTAGGCAACATTAAACACAGAAATCCAGAATAAGACTGTAATTCTTCTTAAATAATCACATTGAAACTTAAATACACAGTAATTTTGCACTTTATGTTAGGCCTACTTTAGTATTTTGAGAGTTCACTATGCATCTTTATCATCATCATCATCATCATGGTTCACTGTTGGCCATTCAAGTATTTCTTCATAAAACCCTAGATGCTCTGAGTTTACATACTGCACTACTTTCCTAATATCATCTATCTTTTTCCTGTTGATTGGATTTTTGTCCTGATAAGCTTTAGATGTTGGCAACTTTACTTTCCGGATAGTGCTGTCATCAGTTTTGTGAAGGAGCCTGAATGTGTATTGTTGCAGCCCATCAATGAAATCCAAGGCACAGACATTTCCTGGAGATTTTGCATCGAATACAAGCATCGAGTACTGTGAAATTCCAAATGATACTTTTTTATCCTTTGGAACATTACTACCGAGAGATTCTACAGAGAGTGTGGTTTTCTTGTAATGTTCCTGCCACCAAGTTTTAAAATCCAAAATATCTGCAGTGTTAATCACATTGACACAGAAGTTACCTTTCTTGCTTGCCTCTGCTATGTAACGTGCATACTGATCAGGAGTGTAAACTCTGTCAATCTTCTTCAGATACCGCTTTATTACTCCAAAATCTCTGTCACAAGGGAGGAAACTGTGTCCCCTCACAGGAAAGTACTGAAAAATCTTTGAGAATCGACCTGTAACTGTCAATGCAGAAAGAAAACGAGCAACAGTATGGTTACGGTTTTGGCCTCCACAGCTGTCTGAGAACACGTGCAACACTTTTACTTTTTTAGGTAGAACATAATCAATATAGTGTTTTATGAAAGAACACACCTCATTTGGACCTTTTCTAGCCAAACCCTCATGGTAAACATACATTTCACTTTTCCCTGTAACGACATTCTGAATGCAAAAGTTATTTACCCACAACTGTCTGAAATAGAAAATTTCCTGCACAGGGACATGTGGCAATGGAAGATTCTGCATATAATCAAAGACAATAGCGGACACTTGGTCATCACGTTTTCCGACTTCACGTATTTCATTTAATTTGTTGTAAAACTTTTTCGATCTTCTGACATGAACAACTTTTTCGGCAACTGCTACTCTTTTTGCACGATCATTAAGTGCGGGGCTTTTAATCTTTACACTAAGTTGTTCACAAGTGGAACAAACATCTTTTTGAGGCCTTCCAAATTTATAACCGTAGTTTTCCTTGAAATATGTGTAGTAAAAGTTGTACTTCACTTTTGCTTCAGGGTGCTTCTGTACAAAAAGCTGGTACATTTTAGTCACATTGAGTTGAGAGTCAAGGTAGACTTGATCAGATCCTGAATAGTGAGATTGTTTTGTGGGGAAACATTCAATATGGTTCTTCACCAGTTCTACGATTTCTCCTGGAATAGAATGAGATTTTGGATTGAGACCTCTTCCATCCCTTGGAGACCTCCCTTCAAGAAGAAGTCCTGATATACGTCGAATACGTTTTTCACCTATATTGAGCAAATTTATTAAAGCTTTCTTACAAACGGGAACTCTTGTGCCTCCATTCCCAAGTCTTCTGGAGATACAATAGACACTCTTGAAACGAGAGTTCCAAGAGAGGCTTTGCAAAGCAAGAGGGCCTAAAGAGGTCCAAAGCATTCTTTTTTCAAAAGATAGCGTCATGGATTGCGAGGATAACTAAATTTTATATTAATAAAGTATGTCGCTACTATGGAATTGTGGGGGTTTCTATGCTAGTGTAGAGGAAATTAAACTACTAATTTCTTCCCTGCATCCTACCATTTTGTATTTGCAGGAGACCCACTTCAGCGGTACTGACAACCCTATGCTTCGTGGGTACGATGTGTATCGTACCGACAAGCCTTTCTTTGCTCGGGCTAGCGGAGGTGTGGCCATACTCGCACGAAGAAATATATACAATAAAAAATTTATATAGTTTCTGATCTCCAAGTGATCGCTGTCCGAATCTCCATATTTATGGAAGTGACAGTATGCTGCATATTTCTCCCACCAAGTGAACGTGTTTCAAAGAGGAGTCTAGATACTCTCTTTAAACAACTTCCCGCCCCCTATATTATCTTGGGGGACTTTAACGCACATAACCTGGTGTGGGTATCAAATTTTACAGACGCCAGCGGGAGGATGGTAGGGGATATTCTTGTCTCGGGAAACCTGGTGTTAATGAACACCAGGACACAGACAAACTTCTCCACCTTTAATGGTGTACCCTCTGCCATCGACTTAACTTTATGTAACCCCGGGATCGCTGCTCTCTTCCTTTGGGAGGTTCACTCGGACCTATGAGGCAGTGATCATTTCCCCATTCTGCTTTCACCGCTTCAAGATCCTCCCAGTATACCACGGCTATCCCAGTCGGTTATCAAACGTACTGACTGGGATAAATTCCGTGAGCTCGCCTTATTTAACGAGTACAATTCTCCTGACGTCGATGTTAAGGCTGGGCATTTTACTTCGACGGTCATCGTGGTGGCGAGGGCTTGCATCCCTAATTCCGTGCCACCGTCCCGTTTCCTGGTGAAATGAGGAGTGTCGACTGGCTATTTCTGACCGTCAAAGGGCCCTACGTTTCTTTTATCTACGTCCTACTTTGGAGAATCTGGAATCTTTCCGGATTCTACTTGCTCTAGCTCGCCGTGTCATTCGAGAAAGCAGAAGAAAGTCTTGGAGACAGTTTATTTCTACGCTTACAATTTCCACTGCCACAACTAAGGTTTGGGATAATATCTGTAAATCAAGTAGTAGCAACAATTCCACTAATAATATATCTGCCCTTGTGTCTAACAGTTCGCTTGTCTCTTCCCCTGTGGAGGTTGTCAATGTATTGGGCTCGATGTTCACTGATAGTTTTAGCACTGTGTGGTACAATAACGTATTCGCAGTGCATAAGCGGAGTATCGAGCGCCTTACTATTGATTTTGGTCGGAGTCTGGGGGAGGATTATAACTCCCCCTTTTCTGTAGATGAACTGACCTATGCCCTGTCCCAAGCGGGCAGCACATTCCCGGTTCAGAGGACATTCATTATGAGATGTTGTGTCTGCTGCCCCCTGCTGGACACTGCTGGACACTGGACCTCTACAACTGTGTTTGGGCATCTCATCAGTTCCCATCACTATAGAGGCACGCAACCGTTATTCCTATATATAAAAGTGACAAGGATGGATTAGAGCCAACCCTTATAGACCGATATTTCTAACTAAATGTTAGGGGTGAAAGAAGCTAATTTTTTCAGTTTGAATCGAATATTCAAGATTATTCTCGAAGTTGAATCGAAGTTTGAATAAAATTTAAACAACTAATAATATCTCTGAAAACAAATTATTTTTCTAAAAAAACTTGAATGTCTTTAGTCTTAATATATTTATATTTAGTTCAAAGTTTATTAAATTGATACATTTTATCTAATTTCAATAAATAAATCAATTTAGTCTAATTATGTAATAATACACCATAAGACATTAACCTTTTTAGAAAAAAATATGTAAGCCTAATAAAAAAAAATTATTTGGGCACGTAAATAGATAATTATATTTTATAAAATAATATAGGTATATGCTATATTAGGTTAAGTTATATCATAAGAAAATATTTACACAGGCCTTTGACATTGTGCAATGATATCCTACATTTGATTTGCAACTAAACTTTCAAAAAATATTCATTTCAGGGCAGGTTATGTTATAACTTATTTTAAAAAACGTGTATTAGGATAAATTATATCAACATCAAACTGTTTTTATGAGTTAAAATAAAAATAAACATCGTAAGAAATTATTTACACAGGCAGTTAGAAGTGTCACTTTCTCTTCCAAGTAATTTTGAAGGAATGTTATTTCCTCGACGTAAATAGGAGTCGTCGATTCTCGTCTGGCAGTATTTGAGGGATACCTTGGAGACATTAGGGTATTTTCGAGAACCCTCTTCCCTCCACCAGATGTAGGGGTTAGTTGATCTGGGCACTCGGTAATCCTTCTCTACACTATCTATTGTTTTATATTGCCGGTTGGATGGTATTTGGTATGGAATCAAAACTTTACCATAATCCAGAACTAGAAGAAGAGCACGAGGGTTGTTCATCTCTTACGTTAGGCTCTAAAGATGACTTGTCACTCAACTTTTTAACTTCAATTGCTAGCGTGTTTACTTTCACCATCTCATCAATCAAGACACCTTTAAATCTTGGGTCGCATAGCATGGATGAGCAGAAAATCGGATCTGAATCGTAGAAACTAAAGCGAGATTTCAAAGCCTTATCTAAATTTCTTGCGAACATTACACCATCCTGCTTGCTAGTGATAAAAACATTTAGATGGGATTTGAGGCAATGATGAATGGGTATAACCATTGAAGAAGTGTGATAACTGTCCTCACTGATTTCCTTGGTGGCGTCAGCTAGTGGCCCAAGAACCTCTACAATGCCTGCCGCTTGCTTCCATTCAACTGCAGTTAGGACTTCGATGTGTTTTTCTGAATTGGCAAGTTCAGCTTCAACTGCTTTTCTAACAGCATGTAATCGGGAAAGCATGCTAATTTCGCTGTACCACCGTGTACCCACAAAGTGAATTAACTCGAGTACTGGCAGTCCCATCTCTTCCATTACAGTATGTGATCTTTTTCTCGCGGATGGACTACGACTGTAATGTCCCACAATTGCTTTTGCCTTTGTCAAAAGAATACAAACCCCAGAACATTCTGCTTTGTCATCATGGATAGCTAATTGTAGGGAATGTGCAAAACATAGAATGGAAATAAACCGGGAATTAACAGCAGCACGAAAATTTGGAGCATTATCGCTGACACAATATATTGGAAGTTTATCTTCATTTAAAACAATGCCCCATTCCCATACAGCCTCTTGGAGTGCAGCTCTGATGTTCACAGCTGTGTGTGATTTATTAAGTAGCACGGTGTTCATTGTAAATGACTTGTACTCAAAGTTTGGTTTTAAATAGTGATACGTCAGACTTATGTAACTGTCGTGTGCACGTGACTTCCATCCATCTGAGGTGAGCGACAAAGCAAAAAGTTGGGGTAAATCATTAATAAATAAATAACAATACATCTTTTTTTTTATCTCATCATATAGTGCTGACACATAGTTTCGCGAAAATGTGGTGCGGCAAGGAACTTTGTAGTTTGGTACTACTTGTTTCACTAAGTTGATGAAGCCTTCTTCCTCCACAAACTCGTATGGCAAGAGACTCATTGCCAACATTTTTGCAATTTGCTTTGTAATTTTGTGTGCTATTGGGTTGGTAGGCTGCATGATCAAACCTTTCTGAAAGGCACCTTGAATTGTTGACTGAACTAGTGTGTCTTTTTTAGGAGCCTAGGTAGTTTCAGTTTTATTACCACTTGTTCTTTTAAATTCATTGAATTGAGATGGATGCGTCTCTAGATGGTTTGAAAGTGTTTTTGTCGTGTCTGTAATAGAGGGTTTAAAAAATTAAAAACTTGAAATAAAAAATGTAAGTCATATTTTAACCCGATAATAAAAATATTAGGCTTAAATGTATTAAAATGATTATATAGTCCTAGCATTCAAACAAATTTAAACTTGAGAAATTAAAGAAGTAATTTGTAAAATCCAATATTATTGTTCAATCTAACACATTGAAATAAAATGTAGATAAGCTGCAACACATGCTCTAAATAAGCTATACAAGTTATTTTTATTCCAGTTTTAAATAAAAAAAAAGGTAAATCTTTTGGTATTTTTAGAAAGATATGCATTGTTTTAAAAAGAAAAACGTCTCTTATAGCATTAAGTCACCTTGTCGCCATCTTGTATTTTTTCAGGCATACATTACACTGGGCAGTTTTCTTATCAGAAGCTCTCGTGAAAAATACCCATATTTCACTTTTATTTTTATTTTTTTCGGACATTTTCGTAGGCCTAACCAAAACTATTAAGAAATTAATAAGAAACAGTCTAATGTTGCCAACATGAGGTCATCAAATTTTCCATCAAGTTTTTGGGTTATTATAAATAAATTATTTAATCGTTTAGTTATAAAAAGGTATAATTTAAAATTGAAACACAATTTAATCAGTAAAGGGTAAATATTTTTACTTATATTCTGTCTCAAAATTAATTTTTTCTACTTTCGATCAAGTTTTTAATTCATCTCTCGCCGCATGCGTCGTAACATTTTTTATTGAGTTGAGCAAATACACGTGAAGTTAATTTCATTTCAGAATATTGAAAAATATTCACTTGAAAAAACTTATGCAAAATTCAAAGCAAAAATATGATTTTAAAATCGTATATTGATTTAAAAAAAATCTATTTAAATCTTTATCACGTGAATTTAGGTCATGTGGCGGTGAAGATAGTTGAACGTATTTAATTTGTGAATAGAGCAGGCCGTCGGTCATTAAATATAATCGATTATTGAACTAGTTTTACTATCGATAGTTATTCAATATTTAATCAAAACGAACTATTTAAAATTTACAAGTTATTTATTAAGAGAGAATAAGAAAAAGATACTTAGAGGAAAATTTTTTTAAAACAAAAATAGTGTGATAACCATTTATTAAAAGTGGTCACTAATCTCGGTAGAAATATTGTGGAATAATAATTATGTCAGTCACAATCAACTAGTCGTTTTATAACCATGTCCCTTTGTGTCAATATATATATATATTTAAAAATATCGAACTAATAGATATTTAAGCTATAAATCGATAGGGTCCATCTTTCGTAATGTAAAGAAATGAAAATAATTTGTATTAGAAGCTTGCCCCTCATACTGTAGCGTGTCAATCAGATTGATTGAACACCTACAAGGAAAAAATTAACTATTTATCACTATTCGTGTAATTGGGTGCCACGTTGGAGTTATATCGAGATATTGAAGATAAACTACCTCAAAGTTATACTCTCATACAAAAAAACTGCGTATTGGCCTACGTTCAAAACACGTAGATTAGTCAAAAAATTAATTATATTTTGATAATTGCTGTTCTATATATCACAAAAGAGGACTAATGTTATTAAAGTTATGAATAAGATTTGTGAATGTGTGCCCTGGTTATAAAAAGGGGACAGATACAAAACTTACAGCCGACCATGCGGCCGTTAAGATAATCGAAAAAATATACATCTATATTATTTATTTTCGTAAAAAAAACCGTGAAAATCAAATAACTAAATTAATACTGATGCATTTTGATACAGGATATATGTGTATAAACTCACCCAAGGGCAGATGC
>CABFOV010010912.1:0-14913 GCA_902141375.1 Timema poppense
CATGTAATGAGGATGTTGGAGTACATGAGATAGTAGAGGAAGCAAGACTGAGATGGTATGGACATGTTATGAGGATGGAAAAGGAGAGGATGCCAAAGAAAATGATGTAAATGAAATATTTGGGGAAAAAACCGCATATGGAGGCCTAGAAATGGATAGGAGGATCAAATAACAGAAAGATTGCAAGTGAGAGGAGAAGAATGTAAGCAATTAAATGAGGAATAATGTGGAATGATAGAGGAAGATGGAGGCGTTTAATTAAACTGACCCAGCCAAAGGCTAGAAACAGCTGATGATGATGATTATTATTATGTGGATAAGTGGCCCATTTTTTTACAAACAGACTTCCTGTTATTCCGGTAGGCTAATCTATCATTGCCTTTAAGAAGCCTTATATGAGCTAGTTCTTGTCAAATCTGCACACATACACATACACACACATCCATAATCATGCCATTCCCTCACGAGATAGGCAAGAAAATGTGCACACATCTCAAAACACAACAACTCCGTACTTAATACATCTTCACTAACTTTCTCCACCCTTCCTTATCCTTGCATACTCCCTTCGCTTCAACAACATCCATACACCGAGTCCATACATGCTCTTTTATTCTTGAAACTCTTTTCCACACATTCGTCTACAACATTTAGCCTCGTCTTACATGGCCTACCCCTTCCTTTTGCTCTACCCTCACTTGTCACTCTGTCCACACTCATCCTCTCAACATGCCCGAACTAAAGTTACACGCTTCTTTCACATTGACCTGTTGGATTCGTTTTCTTATATAGAAACATAAGTAAGATAGCGCAAAAGGGGTAAACTATTTATTTGATTCTAAGTTATCATTTGTGGACTTTATGAACGTTATACCTGATGAAAACATTTTGCTAGAACATTTGGTGAATCAGAATATTCTATTCGATGACCTCACCTGACTGTATACCTTTGAGAGTTGTAGCACTGAGAACGTGAACTCAGGGCCCGTCTCACTTCAGATTTACAGGAATACTAAATACAAGATTTTACTCAAAACATAACTCTTATCGAGAGGCGATTTATTTGGCTTTTTTTAAAAAAACAGTGAAATTTTAATCAGGTTCATAGAATTTTTTCACTTTAAAAAAAACTTTTTATTTGGTTGTATTTAAAAAATATGATAATTATATTTATTTCTCTCAATCAATCCCAATGTTAATCTGGGAGTATTAGGTAACGTCGAGAAAAGGCCAGTGTTTTTTACAGTTTTTATAGCAACCCTTTTTTTTTTTTTTTGCCAAAATAAATAAAATATTACTCCATTCGAAACATAGTTTAATTTTATTCGCATATTGATATCAACAGTTGTTAAATCTCTGTCATGAGCATAGCGGCATCAGATGAGAAACTTTTTAAATCAAGAGAAAAAGTTGTCATTAAATTCCAGAACATCCTTAATAAATATTCAACAACTGTTGATATCACCATTTAAAAAAATTAATCTCTATATTTTTACTGGAGAATCGTTTTATTTACTTGAAAGAAAAAAAAGTTTTGATCATAATTTACATTCCGTACATTTCCAACTTAAAGTGTAATATATAATACCACACAGCGATGTGACGTCTGGTTAAAGCTGTATTACATATTTACAGTGTTCGTCTCCATTACACGCCACTCATACCAGATGGCTCTGCGCGCGTATGACGTCATGGGCGTAGAACTGTCAGTAGTTCATTCCCTCGGACAAGCAGTAGGTTTCCCAAGATCAATTAAAACAGGTTTCAGACAAGGAATATTGTTGTGTATAGAATTGAGGGAATAAAACATGGGCCTATGTTTTAATCTACCAATACAGTAGCCCCGTGGCTTCTTTGGTGCTGACGAACAGCTCACAGCTGACTTCTGACAGTCAACATTTAGGTGTATACCTAAATTTTGACTGTCAGAAGTGACAGCTGCTAAACACATGTTTTTTGCAGATCATATGATTCGGCGTAGGAATACATTATTTGGTCTGGTAAATTTCCAAAGCTGTCAGCTCTCAGCTGTCAGTCAGCACCAAGGAAGTCATGGGGCTACTGTACATAATATTACGGTGAAATATTTAATTGCAATGTTTTCTTTGAATGGTTTAAAATAGCCAGCTGCCATGAGCATAAAAAGTTATCCAATGCTTGCTTAGCTACTAATGGTCTTTTAATAGACCAAATTGATAATCTAAAAGGTGTTAATGATCAATAGCTGTTTTAATATAGGTTTTGTTTAAATTATTTAATTACAAACCATTGTTTTTGCAGTCGACCTCAGTGGTCTTGGGGTAAAGTGCTAGCCTCATTACCCGATGTTAATGGGTTCAAAACCAGTCGAGGTGTTTTTTTATTGAGCGATAAAAATCCGTAGCACAACTTCCTTTGGAAGGGAAGTAAAGCCGATGATCCCATGTTGATTGTGGCGTGTAAAATAATCTTGGAAGGCATGTGGAAATACCGGCCCTGGCAAAATTGGTGAGCCCTTTCGTTCTCGCTTCGAAAATTATTGTTTGGTCAGAATGTGCATGTTAAATACGTTAAATAAATAAAAATGTTTTGCAGGGGTCTGACTAATGATATGAAATGTTTAATTATAATATTTTGAAATTTATTAACACAAGAAAAGATATTCTTTATTTATATTCTCTATGGACTCCCAAATGACACGGTGGTGCACACACCTAAGTTAGGTGTTATCTGTGAGGTGATACGAGATATATTAATGTATACCCGTGCTAATTGTCACCAAGAAAGGTGATTGTCACTCCTCCCACGTCTTTGGGTCATATAATGGAAACGATAAGTCCTTACGTGCTCTCGTCATAGTGTCACTGTGAATTTAACACGTCCAATGAAAAACAAGAGCACAACTAACATGAGAATCTGTAAGCCAATCACATTAAATCAGCGCGAACTGCGTAGGGCCCCTCTGCGCTAGTAGAAACAATATTATTTTCGAGAGAACTGCAGGTCTTATGAAGAAAAGATTTATCTTCGTTCTCTCTCTCTCTGTTAACTGTTGCCAAATCTCCTCGCTCTCAGTTATGTCTGAAGGTGTGCTGGGGTAAAAGGAGCTACTGGCAACCTCGACTAACCAGCGTTGCCAAACTTGTCTAATACTTAAGAGAAGATTGACCAAACGAATACAAGAGAATGAAAACGCTGTTTCCCAATAGTAGCTATGTAGTTTTTACAGTGATTATATCCAGTGTAGAAACAATCTCACCTACAGTTTAACGTGGGATCCGAACCACGGTGGAGGCCTGGCACTCCCCACATTCACAAGATGTCTTGTCAGAGGTGAAGAGAAGGGTTTGGTAATCAGATAAATCTGTGCCGGGACCGAGGATTGAAACCTGGACCCCCTGCACAGAAGTCCGACACCTTACCCCTAGACCAACAGGTCACCGTGATACTAAAATAAATTTTAAAAAACACAAAGTTAAACCGTAATAGTGTGACGGCTCACTTGAGCGGTGAACAAGAAACATAAAGACTATGAACAAAGTGTATATAAACATTTGTCCCATTTGACCTTGTTTCCTAGTTATATTCATGTTTGTACCTTGGTAACAAGGAGCTGCTTAACAACATAGGAAGTGTTCAAAATGGCCGCCTTCGGCCTGAATGCTAGCCTGCACTCGTCGTGTCGTAGAATGTTGCACTCAGTTTTAATTAATTGCCTTTTCTTACCTATTTTCCGAATGAAAACGTTCTTCAGAATGTTCTCTTTTGGATGTTAGCAAAATAGTTTTAACAAAACAATTTGGTAAAAAAAAATCACATTCAACAATAGCAATTCATGGCAGTTTTATGTTTACCCAACACAGTGTGTACTCGGTATAAAAGTAAAAACTATAACTGCTTTTCTAAAGACGAGGAGGTAAGTTTTCAAATCCCGGCCGGGTATAATAAGATTGACTTTTTCTAATTGTTTTTTCAATCCCCCCCCACGCAAATTCCTGTACATTTTCCCTAAATGTTACCTCTCACATCCCTCTCTTACTTGGGTAAATAAATGTGAGTAGTTAGAACGGGCTATTAGGGCGCATTATAATTTATTTTTTGTTATTTTGGCGCATTCCTCTAGTTCAAGTCGCAAATGAGGCGATACAATTTGGAAATTTATCAAGTAAGGCTTTAACGTGGGAGTGTAAGGAATTAAGGGCTGTAGTTTTTGCATTTTTATATTAAATTATTATTTTGGTCAAAATAAATCAAATAATTCTCCAGTAAAAATATAGCTATTTATTTTCTTCCCATGACGACCTCAACATTTGTTGAATATCTGTCACGAGTGTCCTGGAATTAAATGACAAGTTTTTCTCTTCATTTAAAAAGTTTATCATCTAATGCAACGTTGTTAATAACAGATATTCAGATATTCAACAACTGTTGATATCACCAGGGGAAAGAAATTAAACTAAGTTTCTACTGGAGCAATATTTTATTTATTTTTGGGGGATTTTTTTTTCGATTAAAAAAATAGGCAAGACACACTTGCATTTCTTACCCCCGTACCTTAATTTGAATATAATAGAATATTTAGTTATATCCCATTTCAATCGAGTAAATATATCCTAAAAAAAAAAGTACTAAACAGTTTTAGATTAATATTTGACACCTTCTCAAACAAGTACCACTAAGTACATACACAAAGTTAAACCCTGATATTTCTGTCCACCCTGTGTTCATTACCAACTCTACCACTCTTAAAATCCCTTCACATAGTAAGACTTTGTGGAGAAGTGACGTGTGCTGAGTGAGTGCCTCTTGCAACCCTGCCACGTCTCCCCCCCCCCCTCCCTCCTTCAACCGACGCCTCATCAAGGGACACTCGAGCACAATGGCGTCTCTTGGAAGCCCCCTACTGACTCATTCGTCTAAACCGCGACCACATAAAGAGACGTCATGGTAAGGCATTCAACTTCATTAGGCGGCACCGACCCCTCTCCCTCTCTCATAAACGATTCATGTTAAGCCTCGTTTATTATGTAGCAAGCTGGACCCAACATGTTGGGAGATAAGACACGTGGAAAACTAAGCTGCGTTTATTGTCGCCAACTTGCCGGACCAAAATCCTGGGTCCTCTGATAGTTTTTAATCAGCCTACATATTTCTATCTATGGATAACGACGTATTACTTGCCGTTTCTTCATTTATTTTGTTGACAGAAGGTGTACTATTGCAGAAAAAAAAATGTAAGAAACGGTGGGGGGTTCAAAGTTTTTTTTTTTTCTAAACGTCGAATTAAAGGTGCGTGCATGAGAAATGGAGAGGAAAACGGTTTTACTCTGGGAGAAAAACTTGATACATCAACGCGCTTTATAGCAACTGGAAACGAATATGGGAGTCATGCGCATGCGCAGAACCTCCCAACTCAGCCAACATGTTTGTTTGGTCGTTTATTATCTCCAACAAATTACCCGATACAACCCAACACAACTTGTTGGCTCTGACCGGCTCTCCCAACACCAACATGTTGGCTAACATCCCCAACAAGTTGGGAATGCGTTTATTTTGTAACACAACTTGTTGGTATCGTGTTGGCCAAAATGTTTTACAATTTACAGTCATCTCTGAGGGTAGTGTGTGGTTACTACTGGGAAACAGCGTTGCCATTCTCTCATTTTTATGTGGCCAATCCCCTCTCGAATATAAGAAAAATTTCTCAACGCTGGTTTGTCGAGGTTGCCCGGTACACCACCTTCTTATCTATAATAATAAAAGGAAGTGTTTTTCTGTGTGTTTGTTTGTTTGTTTGTTTGTTTGTGTACGATGCCCAGCCAAATATGCGGCACGCAGTGATCTGATATTGTTAACATAGGTGGAAGGAAGAGGGTCCGAATGCACCTCGAAGTCGGATTTTTAAATTATTAATTAGGCTAGTTTAAAAAAATCTTTTAAATCCGGTTTATAATTACGTTTAATAGATAACGTTTCAAAATGAAAGAGGGAACCATGAAGGGGTGGGGGGGGGGNATTCTTACACCACATGACGTGCGGGATTGTTAGTCAGAAATACTTGAGGGCGAGGAGATTTGGCAACAACTGATAGAGAGAGAGAGAGAAAACGCGAAGATAAAGCTTTTCTCCAGAAGACCTGCAGTTTCCTTAGTAATGATATTGGGGTGTAGTAACCATTCTCTTTATGTAACTGCGAGAGGAATAGCTGTGAGAGTTTTTGATACATTTGGGGAAAAGCCCCAACGTCGTTGGCTTTTTTTTTTGTATATGTTTTCATCTCGTCTTACTACCTGTTCAGGTACGAATATATATTAATCAGTCTAATGGGGTACGGATAAGGAAGGAAACTTTTTTAGAGGTAATATACCCGTATTTGCGTGGAAGGAGAGTAGGAAACTATTAAGGAAAAACCACCCTTAGTACACCCTAACCGAGATTCGAACCCTAATCTCCGTCATCACAGCAGGCCAGTACGACACGAATGTGATGCCTTAGAGCGTTTGGCCGCTGAAGCAGGTTAAAAAATGAAGCCTGGACATTGGAATTGAACTCAAGACCATTGATTTAGCGCGTCGATGCCCTTACCACTGAGCTATCCCTATATCAGTACGAATTATCAAAAACCCTACAAAATATCTTCAATTACATGAGAGTTTTTGGTTGTGATCTCATTTAAAATATATTTTATTGGTCAAGACTCGAATCTAGGGTCACATGGTCTCGTGTAAGATTGGGATACCGGTGATGATGGATCAGTATTTGACTCACGGTCGGTCATAATCAAATTATTTTTTCCTATAAATGGTTTCCCGCTCTACTTCTACACAAATGCTGGTAAACTTCCTCTAAAATCCTACCTTTCTCATTCCTACCCAATTAGCGTGATTCGTTTATATGCGTGCGTCCACAGATACTAAGACTAATAGAGACGATAAAATTTGGGAAAAAATAATTTTAATGATGTTTCTTAAAGATACTAAATATATAAAAAAACGATTTTTAATTTTTATTTAATTTTATGCATTACCTTCTATGCATACATTTTAATAGATTATTTGCAGAAGTACCCGACTTTGCCCGCGGTAATCATTTTAATTTCAAACGGATAGAAAAAAATAAGTCCTACATTTTATTTCCTCCTACACAGTTTTTAGTAAATTTTAATAAATCCAATAAAAAATTTAAAATTCCAACTTTGGGGGAAAAAATGTACATTTTCGTACACAAGGGGTACTAGTGTTTAGATTTCAGACCTTTGTGTGCAGTAAATATAGCGCAATGACAGAATAGTTTTTCATTTTATTAAAATCGACTTGTTTTATCTGAGGTATTTAACCTTCACTTTTTGATCCAAATGATCATATAAGTACACCAACTTACCTAACTCTATAACTGACACAACACCTAGCCCCCAGGCCGTTAATTAATCACCGTGTATAGCATTCTTGTCCAACTCATATATTGTATGAATTAATTTTAAAAATTAGAGACAAAATCAATCTGAAACATAAGTAGTTTTTTTATGTCGGGGATGAATGTTTAACTTAAGCTAGGAACACCACGTGCCACAACCATCCAGTCAGTCAGTCAGTCAGTCTCGTCGATGTAGTAAAATATTGACGGTCTGGTTCATAAAACATATGAGTATTAGGTCATAAAAAAAAATAAAGAGAAACGATTACATGGATGGAGTAAGGGAAATTGGGATGGAAAATCGATTGAAAAGTTTAAGAATAATCCATAAAATATGAATCTTTTTTTAAACCTTTCTTATCCACCTGGCCTAACCCCAAACTCTTTCCTCTATCCACTCTCATATACAGGATGTCTCAAATAAAACGGGCCCCAAACACACAGAATTTCAAAAGTTTGTGTTCTAGATGGTGCACCATCAGAAGCTATGCAGAGTTTCAACAAATAAACGTTTACTAATCGACGAGCGGAACTAAGAATAGTAGCTGGTGGCGCACATTCCAAAAACAAACCTTGAAATGCTGTGCTTTGGGGGCCGATTTTATTTGGGACATACTGTATAGTTGATTTTAACTTCTTTGAATATATTACAAAGATTTATTATTATTATTATTATTATTATTATTACTACTAGCACCACGTCTTATTATCCGTTCGAGTTATACGCACTTACGCTAATTTGTAATGGTTGGGTGATTGCGAGATGAAATGGAGGACCAACAGTTTAACGTGGGATCCGAACCACGTTGGAGGCCTGGCATTCCCCACATTCCCAAGTTGTGATTAATACACGTCTTGTCAGGGGTGAAGGAAGGGTTTTGTAATCAGATAAATCTGTGCCGGGACCGAGGATTGAACCACAGACCCCAGCACAGAAGTCCGACACCTTACCCCTAGGTCACAAGGTCACCTACAAAGATTAATTGAAATAACACATACGTTAAAATCCGCATCGGTGGTCGCTTCGTCTAACACAGTGGTCAGCAACATACGGCCCACGGGCTAGATCTAGACCGCAAACTGATTTTATTTGGGTTGCAAAAGATTTAGTAAACAAATTTGTGTTCAGAATAATAGACTAATAATAATTAATTACTAAATGATAAACATAAATTTGAAATCTTTTACTCAACTTTTTTCAACCCAGCCCACGATATTATTTTTAAAGCCAACACGGCCTGCTATATTGTGTCACTCTCGTGTAAGGCTGGTTTGTTAATAATATGGAGAAAGGGGTTCAAATCCCAGTCGGGTGTATTTAGGTAATTTTTCCTTGAGTGGTTTCCCAAGCTACCTTCGTGCAAATGCGGGTAAACTTACTCTAAAATTTCTACTTTCCTTCTCAATTACATTAGTGTAATTAATGTATGTGGATGGATAATCCGAATGGGTAGTACGACACAGTGGAAAAAAAACTCCATCAGTATGGCAACATTTAATCCTAGTTTTCATTTTCAAGATTTAACTCTTTTTTTTCCATATTCCACATATTACTACCCATTTGGATTTTACACCTAAATACTAATTACGCTAGTGAGCTATGGATGAGAAAGGTTGAATTTATAGGAAGTCTACCCATATTTGCGTGGAGAGAGTGTGAAAACATTTAGGAAAAAACACTCTTAATACATCAAACTAGGGGCGAATCACAATATAGTTTTTTGCGAGTGTAGCGCCTTAGACCATGCGGCCACCAAAGTGGGTCATTCACATATGAACTAATATTACATTAGTGTGTTAGATTAAGGTTGAATTTAGAGGAAGTTAACACACATTTGCGTGGAGGGAGATTGGGAAACCACTTAGGGAAATACCACCCTTATTACACCTGAGCGAGATACGATCCTGCTCTCCCTGTCATCAACAATCTATAACTGAAGACGGCTTCATTATCTGATAGCCCGTGATATTAATTGATAGCTGATGAGTTCCACACGTCCTTCACAGAATTTGCCTTATAATAAATATGAGTAAAGAGTGACCTTTGACACATGTCGACTCCTGAATAGCTCAGTGGTTAATATGAAGTTTCGTTGTTTTCTTTGCAGTCTTTCTTATTGACGTGGCAAAGGGTGGTTGTGGGTTAAGGGTGAAAAGAAGTATAAGCTTAGAAAAAAAAATCGTTCCAGAAGAGGGCACAGACCATTGTATTTTATGCCGTGTGGTCTGACACCTATTTATACTTTCTCACTAACCGAGGCAACCGCCTTAAGTTAGTCAACACTAAGATAGTTAAAATAGTGTTAAGGTGCGGCTGAAGGGAGCGCAAGTGTTTTTACAGTTTTTATAGAATTGAAATTTGTTGGTCAAAATAAATCAAATATTTCTCCAGTAGCAAAATAGAGTTTAGTTTTCTGCACATGCTAATATCAACAGATCTTGAATATCTGTCGAGGTTGTACTGGAATATTGTCAAAACTTTTTCTGTTTATTTAAAAAGTTTTGACAACATTCCAAGACAACCTTGACAGATATTCAAGATCTGTTGATATTAGCATGTGCAGAAAACTAAACTCTATTTTGCTACTGGAGAAATATTTGATATATTTTAACCAAAAGAATGTAATGCTATAAAAACTGTAAAACTACTCGCGCTCCCTTCAGCCACGCCCTAAGATTTGCTAGATTATTAGTTAACACCTTCTGCCTCCCCTCCCCGCCACCCCCCACCTCCTCGTCAACTAACATAATATTTGATGGTTTTATCATGTAAGTTCCTCCAACAGAACCAACCTCTTCCCCTAATTAGCCTCATGCCTCATACTATGGAAAATTTACCGGAAAATGTCCATCTCTACACGCAAAGCATTATTTTGGCAATCACAAGGTCTGACCCCCTCAGCTCAGTCATTAGAAAACCTGCCTTCTAAGCTAAGAGTCCATGATTCTAGTCCCGGCTAGGCCAAAAAAATCTATAGTCTTTGGTAAAAAAATCTGGGATATTTTCCCTTTCACAGATATGAATCAAACGGCCTTGATATGGATGTTGTTTTTGTACTTGATTCGATTTAGTTCATAAACCATGCGTTGATTAATCATTTGGTCAAGAAAGTTAGAGTTAAGACGCTTCGATGGTTAGAAGGTCTAACTCTCTACTTTCGTGTTGGACTAGATTGTCGAAGACAGAAAGATCGGGATTAGATCCCGTCTGGGTGCACTGAGGGTGGGTTTTTTTCCTAAATAGTTTTCCACTCTTCTTCACGTAGATGCAGCTGCACTTCTTCTTAATCGCAAACACTTTATTTTAATTAGTATATTGGCTAATAAACCAAACGGGTAGTAAGGCACGGTGTTAAAAAAAATGTTCACGTTGAATAAAGCAAATAATAATACAAACATCAACGATTAACCAAACAGTGTCGGTCTGGTATGATTGAAAACCTATTGTTCTGCAAAATAAAAAAAATAGAACACCACAGCGTGTTCCCACAAACATGAGGCTGGGCGCTCTTTATATCACTAGGCATTCATACAACATGTTCATATCCCACAAACCGTGGCGGTTAGTGTGACGTAGCCATAAAGAAGATACCTCAAACTCATGACCCTATCCATGATTTTGTGTATTCCACGGACCTTATGATCAAGCACCATGAAATGCAGCACTCTTCTTCTTTTTACTAACGTAGAGGAAATACAACATTTTGGAAGACATTTCGGTGGCCGCATGGTCTAACGTGCTACTCTCGTGGTGGACTAGACTGCCGAAGATGGAGAGATCAGGGTTCAATCCAAATTGTATGTACTGGGGGAGTGGTTTTTCTCAAATGGGTTTCCACTTTCCCTCCATGCAAATAAGGTGCACTTCCTCTAAATTAAACCTTCCTAGTCTCTAACATATTAATGTGATTAATAAATAGGCATACTACCTAAACGGATAGCTAAAAAAAATTGGAATGCGATATTTAAGGATGTATACATAATTTAGAAAATATCTACAATGTGAGGTTGGTGTGCCAAATATCTAAGAATTTCTTCGTTATGGGTCAATTACTTTAATATTGTTGAATTTTCACACCAAATATGAGTCACTGTATCAAATAAAAGGTTTCAATATGTTTCATAAATAAATATATAGTTATTGTTTTATAAAGGAGTCTTGGTATATCTTATTTATTGCAAAGAGAAAGGAATAATTTAGTATTTTCTAACTGCAATGCCATAGAGTTATTGTTTTATAAAGGAGTCTTGGTATATCTTATTTATTTCAAAGAGAAAGGAATAAGTTAATATTTTCTTACTGAAATGCCATACAGTTATTGTTTTATAAAGGAGTCTTGGTATATCTTATTTATGGCAAAGAGAAAGGAATAATTTAGTATTTTCTTACTGCAATGCCATAGAGGCACTCAACTCAATATTCTGATCTAATGAAATAAGAAAAGAAACAACAGTTATTTACTACTATAAGCCACACGACTGACTCACTCACTGACATTAATGTTTACCCACTTCCAGATGAGCTAGAAACTGGAAATTTGGCAGACTTCTAGCTTCTAGCTTGTAACCGACGAGAAAATTCCAAAGAGTTAAAAAAAAAACTTTTAACCCCCAAATTTTTTTCAAAATGTCGAAGCAATTTTAAAGTTGGATCTTTCTTTGGAGGTCTCTTCTGGCTAAACGGTAAGACCTATCAAAAAAGGCTCTGGAACTACATTAGTTTACATCCACTTGCAAAGAAAACCCACTGGGGGTTTGTGGGCGGAGCCTCCAACTAGCAAAGCGAGTATCTATATAGCATCACACTTCAAAGTGTAATGTGAATGAGGATAAAGAGGATGCCAAATAAAATGATGCAAATGAAGTATATAAGGAAAATTCCGTAAGGGAGACCAATAATAAAATAGGGGGAGAAGATAAAAAAGTGTGTACGTTAGAGGAGAAGAATATTAGCAATTAAAAGAAGAAGCATGGTGGAAGGGCAGAGCAATATGGACGCATTTTACTTAAATGACCCCTTCACAGGCTGGAAACAGTTGAAGATGATGAGTTCAAAGTGTAATACTCTAAGGATATTAGGCGCAAAATGTGAGTAGTAAGAGTTTAAAAAAAAATTGCCCACAGAAATGGACTACTAAAGAAGAAGCTGCAGAAGATCAAAACTATAAATCACTAGAAACGAGGACATTCAGTAAAGGATGGGCGTGGAGAAGAATATTTCAAACGACATCGATAGGAAACAATTGGCATGGTGCAGACACACGGAATGAATGACAGAAAATAGATTGCCTCAAAAAATAATGGAAAAGACACCACCCAAGAGAATATAGAAAGGACGACTAAGAAGAGATTGGCAGGATGAAGTCAACGATACAATGTCTGCAATAAACACAACAGAAGAAGAATCTTACAACAGACCAAATTGGAGACTGGGAACAGATAGGTGGCGACAATTGTAAACAAAATCATTAGAATTATTTAAACTCAAGGTTGGTGGAATAGGGACGCGAGAAAACCGAGTGTTTTTAGAGTTTTTATAGCAAAACAATGTGGCCAGAATAAATAAAATACTGTTACAGTATAAACATTTAGTTTAAAATTATATTGGTGACCTGTTGGTCTAGGGGTAAGGCATCGGACTACTGTGCTGGGGGTCTGGGGCTCAATTCTCAGTAACGGCACAAATCTATCTGATTACCAAACCTTTCCTTCACCTCTGACAAGACGTGTATTAATCACAACTTGGGAATGTGTGGAATGTCAGGCCTCCATCGTGGTTCGGATCCCACGTTAAACTGTAGGTCCTCCGTTTCATCTCACAATCACCCTACCATTACACATTAGCGTAAGTGCGTATAACCCGAACGGGAAGTAAGACGTGGTGATAATAATTTAGTTTTCTTCAAATGGTGATATCAACCGTTCTTGAATATGTCACGAACATAGTGGAATTAGATGAAAAACATTTCAAATTAAGATAAAAAGTTGTCATTAAATTCCAGGACACCTTTGACAGATATTCAACAACTGTTAATATCATCATGTGAAGAAAATTAAACTCAATGTTTCTACTGGAGAAATATTTGAATTTTTTTAACAGATTTTTTAAAATATAAAAACTGTGAAAACACCATCCTTTTCTAACGTTCCCTTAAATCCCAACTTAAGATTGTGACAATACAGATGTTTTAAAAATCCACGCCACTCATTTTTAATGTTCAATGTGGCCCTCCCGATTTGACACCCCTGCTAAAGAGACAATAGATTTACTGATCAGCGTGCCATTTAATTCTGCTCTACCGTATTTACACTTGGTTTCACACCAAAGCTAAACGACGGTGATGAACGTGTCACTCATTGTAGTGCCCTATTTAATTGGTGTTCAATTTGACGAAACGTGAAACCCCACTGCCCTTTCTACTCTCCCGTACCGGCACTAACAACTTCCAAGTTAAGATATAAGCACTATAATATATAGGGCTGCTTGTGATGGAGAGACCTTGGTTCTAATTATAAACGGGCGAACCAGATATTATCTTTTCCATTTCCTTTAGACGCTAATGCAGGTTCATTTCCTCTTGACTAAGCTCATAGATTTTAGATTAAGACGTTGATAGCCCACTTCAGTGGTCGTATGGTCTAAACTCTAAAGCATTACTATCGCAATAGACTTGACTGCAGATGACAAGAGATATCGGGATTCGAATCCCAGTAAAGTGTGGTGAGGGTGGTTTTCCTAAATAGTTTTCCACTCTCTCTCCACGCAAATTCGGGTCTACTTCCTTTAAATTCAACCTTCCTCATCCCTAGCACTTTAACGTAATTGGTATATATGCATTTAACATGGATTGGTTGTAGGTCGCGATGTTAATAAATAAACAATAAGACTTTATAATCAAAGTTTAAGTAGTACTAAATAAAAACCCTTCTCCCCCTCTTCTTAAAAAGTTGAGTTGCTAGTTATCCGAGGTGTAGACGAATTTCTTCCCTTGTATAGAAAAGTTCAAAAATACATTCACATCTCTCAAATATAAGTATTTAATATTTCAACCCCAGACTAACATCGTATCTTTAGAATTTTAATAACCTTCCAGAATGTTAAAATTTTAGTGTCCTTCCGTTGAGGGGATGTGACAAAATTTTGTTCAAGTTTGAGAGGGGTTTGGGGTTTGTAATATTTAAACGCGTCACGCCCTTTTCTGTTGTTAGTTAATTATTTCTTGGTCACCTTGACGCATCCATGCCCTCTCAATTGCCTTATATTTATTTAAATAGTTTATTTAAAGTACGATTTAATGACCTGATCTTAAGGAGTAATGAGGGTGGTGAGTAAATTGGAACTGCTTCTAAAATACACGTTCAGAGATAATCCTAGATCATTATGCGTAAAAGCTGGTTACAAGACTTTTGAACCGATTGTGTTTCTCAGAGGGTAAGACAGATTTATTTTTCACCCTGTCCCACAACCCGTCAGGTATATAAGCATATTTACAATAACGGGCCAGGGATGAAGAAGAAGAA
>CABFOV010010913.1:0-14912 GCA_902141375.1 Timema poppense
TAGTTTCGGAGCCTATTCATTACAAACAAACAAACAAACAAAAAATCAAATCTTTCCTCTTTATAATATTAGTATGATTTCTGCGAAGGTGGTTTTTTACTCTATTTTTTGTATATTTTATAAATTCAGTCTTGTAAATATGCACTTTTTGATAAATGTATTAATAACGTCTGCAATTACATTATGAATAATCTAATGGGTTGTTAAGCATAAAGGGTCTTAATATATGTTATGTTTCACTTCAACATACATATTTGTGAATTTAAATGTTGACATAAAGCTCAAATATCGAAATGTTTATCTAAAGGCTATCAGGACACATATAAAAGGTCTCACAGATTAGCAGTGGTATAGAAGGGGACGCGAAAATAGGCCAGTGTTTTTTCAGTTTTTATGGCAAAACATTTTTTGACTAAAATAAATAAAACAAAATATAGAATTTAATTTTCTTCACGTTGTAAACTCCAAATTTCTTAAAGTTCTGTCAAAGGTAATCTGTTATTTAATGACAACTTTTTCTCATCCTTTAAAAAGTTTGTTAGATAATATCACCCTGCTTATAACAGATATTCAGGAACTGTTGATAACAACATGTGAAGAAAATTAAACTATGTAAATAATGAAGCAAATTTTATTTATTTGAGACAAAAAAAAAGTTTTGGCATAAAAGCTGAAAAATCACTGATTCCCTTTTATTCCATCTTAACCATGTACATATATATAATATATATTGAAGAGGAGAGGATGAACAAAATTTTATTATCTAGCAATTATTAATTTAACTAATAATATATGATTACCAAACCCTTCCTTCACCTCTGACAAAACATATAGTGAATGTAGGGAATGCCAGGCCTCCCATCGTGGTTCGGATCCCACGTTAAACTGTAGGTCCTCCATTCCATCTCACAATCACCCTACCATTACATATCAGCGTAAGTGCGTATAATCCGAACGGGGGAACGCGGTGCTAATAATAATAGTAGTAATAATAATAACTAATAATATATGTATCATATCTAATTTTGGGGCTTAGCGAGACATACATTTGTATTAGAGTTATGGCGTTTAGATTCTTGGTTAGCTACTGTAGAAAGTCCATTAATATTGACAAAGAACTTATTTTGAATGTCCTCTGGTACCTTGGGGAAAGGGGAACTACCCCAATGGTCACCAGGGTGTGGTTAGTAAGGCTTAAGTGTTTCCACTGGTTCCACACACTCATACGGACTATTCTCATCACCTCCGCTCATCGGGACATAGAAAGAGCCTCCACGGAAAGAAAGAACGATCATTACCTACATTCGGGCGTCCCCTGTGCAGCGATACATTAGTACTGGCTAATTTTTCCACAAAGTGGGCCACGAATGATGTATCTCAGACGCGCAATATAATTATTACTGCAATATCATTTCTGGTATTTATAATTTTTAATATACGTAGGAGAGGTGAAAGAGAAGTAGTGTACGTTTATTTTAACTTATTCACACCACCTTGAAATTCTTTCTTTTTCCCAGTAGCCTAAGCTTCATTTTCGGAATAACTCACTTCAGTGGCCGAAAGGATTACGGCGTTAATCTAGCAATAAATAATACTTCCAATGACATATCCCAGAAGGTTGTACCTAGATTCCCTTCCCCCCAAATGGTTTCCCAATCTTTTACAACGAAAATATGGGCACATTTACTCTTAATTCTACCTAAATTATCTCTATGAAATTACGATAGTTGATATTATGTATGTACTATTATACTAATATAAATCTACATGGCTGACTCACCCACTGACATTAATGTTTACCCACTTCCATATGAGTTAGAAACTTGAAATTTGGCAAGTTTATATCTTTTAGCTTGTAACCGACGGGAAAATTCCAAAAAGCTAAAAAAAAAAAAAGGTTCAACCCCCCAAAAATCTATAAATGGCGGAGCAACTTTAAAGTCGGTGTGGGCCTTTCTTTGAAAGTCTCTTGTGGCTAAACGGTAAGACCTATCAAAAAACGGCTCTGGAATTACATTAGTTTACAACCACTTGCAAAGAAAACCCACAGGGGGTTTCCCCAACGAGTAAAGCGAGTCTGAATATATAGTGAAATGCGATCGTATAAGGAAAATATATATCTGGATTAAATGGTTATATTTCAACAAATTAGGACTAAAAAGTTTGATTTCTTGTCTAATATCACATTGAAATGGGATACACACAAATAAAAATGTGGGGAAGGAAATATAAGTATTCACCTGCTTCGGCGGCCACGTGATCTAAGGCGTCACACTCCCTAACACTAGACTGCCGATGACAGGGGGATAAGGTTTCGAATCCCTGTCGGGTGTACTGAGGGTGGGTTTCCCCTTAATTGTTTTCCATTCTTCGTCCTCGCAAATTCGGGTACACTTCCGATACATAATTCAACCTTCCTAATCCCCAATATATTACCATAAATAGTAGACTACATTCACGTATAACCTGAATAGGTAGTAAAACGCCGTGCTAAAAATGATTGTAATCATATATATATACAAAGTATGAAATAAAAAATACACAAACTAGAATTATTCCCCCTTGAACATCATCCCCCAATTTAGAGACTCGTGTTCTATTTTGGAGCGCAATGGAGTATTATTTCGGGGCAGAGAGAACGAACGTAATTTCCTTTCAGTCGTTTTCGGGGCCCATAGTTCGAGTGAGAAGGCTACTCACTCACTCTCTTTCTCTTTTTTCTATCCCCGGAGCCGCCGTAGTCGGAGCAAGAGTTGCTAGGGGCTGCCCCGGAGCGCCTCCATCCAATTCCAGGGCAGGGACGTGGCTGTGGCAGTGACGAATTGAGGCGCATACGTCATCGGCGAGGCCGCCATATTTCTCCTCGTGTTTTCCGTCAAACCGTGGGGCAGGGGTAGAGAGACGCTCAGACCTGAAAACCCTGACGCACACCGTCAAACCGACGCCGCATACCTCTTCTCGTCCCCCAAGGGCTGGTGCTGAAGAAGAGTAGGTCTTATTAAGATCGACAGGGTTCGATCACCGATCAGGTTCACTAAAGGAATATGTTTGGTGTGTAGTTCGGGTCTTTCTTTATATCACTCGGTGGATGTTAGCACCTTTCCTTAACATTCACAGAACATGTCTTGTTCATCCAGATATATAGTTTGCCCTTAACCATCCTTTTTTTCTAAACTGTTATAATTACATTAATGGTAGAAATGTTTTAAGACGTAGCTCTTCAATAGACTGTACTGATGATGACAAAGACCAAGGTTCAAACCCCAATGGGGTGTGTTGAAAGTGGTTTTCCCTAAATGCTTTTCCTTTCTCTCTCCGTTAAAATGTAGGTACATTTCCTATAAATTCAACCTTAATCATCCCTAAAACATTAGAATAATTAGTACATGTGTGTATAACCCAAAAGAATAGTAAAACGTGGTGCTAAGAGAAATCATGGACTATTAACATGGATGAGAAGGTAAGTTTGTGATAAATACACTCACATTAGCGTGAAGAGTTAAGGGGGAGAGCACAATGATTTGAAAACGATAACCAGTGCATCCAGGCCGTTAAAAGTGGTGAACAAGGGCTAATCGAGTTCAGCACTTTGGACTATTCACCCACAAATGCTGGTCTCTAAACAAATCATACATTAGCTTTAAATAAATTATAACGTATATTTTAATGTGTCCAAAAGTTTAATTGAATACATCCCCAGTTTATTATTTATAAGTAAACATCACTATAATAAACACGATTTTGTTTCTTGAGGTGGTTGCAACCTAAGCAAGGTCGATTCAATTTAATTAAGTACCTTATTAATTCTTAAAGTTTAGTATTCTTAATACGAGTTTTAATAAATTTCAATTAGTATTCATAAATGGAATAAATGACTTGGTAATTAGTTTACGAAACCCACACGCTTTGTAAACAAAAGGTCAAAGTTGTTTCTTTTATGAAGTTACCTCCGTGGAATTAGAAATGAAGCTTTCTATTTATTTTGAACGCACATTACAGAAAGTAGAGATTAGGAAAGTAGAATCCATATGAAATTAACCTCTACTTTGGTAGATGAATAGAACAAACCAATTAGGGAAGAATGGGTCAATTTGCTTGTCCGTGATTCGAACCGTCTCCAGCAAACCAGACCAGACTAGCTTTATCTTTAGTTCAAGCATCCAGGAAGTGGATCATACTGTATTCTCGCCTTATGTTTTTTTTAACGTCGCATCTTACTAACCGCTCGAGTTATACGCTTATATACTAACTTCGCTAATGGGAAAGGGTGGAGGAAGATTGAAGTTAGAGGAAAGTTCCCACATTTTCATGAAAGAAGAGTGGTTGAACATTTAGGGGGAAAAAATAAGCTAAGTATACCGTACTGGTATTCGAACCTTGAGCTCGCTACTATCAGCAGTCTAGTCTCTTGCAAGAGTAGTGCCTTAGACAATACAACCACCAACACGAGTGATGAAAACCATTCCTATATTTTGTACAGCGTAACAATACAAAACAAAAACATAACGGAAGCTCAGGTGTACAATGAGTTGAACGACGCGCATTGATACAAACGTTTGCTGCCCCTCTCTCCTCCCCCACCCCTACCAACCTCAGTAACCCCTTTCTACCCTACCTCTTGGGTTTGTATGCCACTACGAGAGAGGTCACACACAGAGACCTAATCCACTGTGATCATTCCACTCTTAATGAGCTTCCGCGAATGATAAATTAGTTCACTCCCCTCTCTTACCTCTCCTAGAAACACCCACCCACACAACCTTCCTTTCCGATCCCGTCAAACAAAAAAATCCCTACCGAGGGAGGGGGAATAAAAAAAATCCCAACATATTTCTTCTATCCAAGATTCGAAGTTAGAATAATGGAATGGAAACGGAAATAATCAAGCTACAAAAGGAAAGTAAGCTACATAAATAAAAGAAAAAAAAGAAAATGTGAGAAAAACAAAAAAGATAATACTGTTTTGAGATTAAAGAGTTTTCTTGTTTTCCTAACAACTTTGGTAAAAAAAAAAGTATTAATCTGTCTAATTCTATTTTAGCCTTGTAATCAATTATTTATATTCCATAATGGCAGAGCTTTCCATTAATAATGTTTTGTTTTAAGTGCCTCTTTTTTTTTTCTTTGTATACAGGAACATATTTCTCTCTTGTTTTACGATTGATGTGTTTAACAAAGCATATATCAAGGTTTAGAAAGAATAGAGAATGGTTTTCTAGAGTTTTTTTTAATTAATTTTAGGCTTTTCGGAGGTTCAATTTAAATTGAATTAAACTGCTTCCCTTTTTTTTCGTATTTCTTAAGAATTTTCTTGGTCAGACATGGAGCAATTATTTGTGCCGATTATTTGAGAATGAACGTGATGGGCTATTATTTAAGTTACGTTGCATCGGAATATACGTTTTTGGAAAATTATTTGTAAATTAGCGAGACATAAAACATTTATTGATGTACTAGCCATAAATTTAAACGGGTATTAAAATTTTAAACTAGAATGCTTAACACAGGATGGAGGGGAAGAAATGATCCAGAATTAATATGAAAATAGGATGGAACAAACACTTCGAGATTCATAATGTGAAAATCGCTCTCCATTGGACCCGTTAGGGACTTGAACTGAATCAAATGCTGATCATAGGTCAAATTAAGGAAACTACTACACTCAAACCCACCTCAGTGGCGTAGTTGGCTAACGCGCTAGTTTCGTGTTGAGTTCGATTGCTGAGGATGGGGAAATTGAGGTTCGATTCTCAGTCGGGTGAACTGGGGGTGGTTTTCCTAAATGGTTTTCCACTCTCCCTCCACGTAAATGCGGGTTCACTTCCTCTCATTCAACCTTCCCAATTCCTAACCCATTAGCGCAATTAGTACTTAAAGCGTATAAGCCAAACGGGTAGTAAGACGAGGTGCTAAATAACAATAATACACTCAACCTTCTCTCTGTATTGCAATTCTTTATTAATATTCATTATGATGTTAGAGTTTATGTAAATCTTTTTAAAATGTATTTCTTAATTTAGATATCTATATGGCAAAAACAAATTTTTCCATGTCTAATAGCTACTAAGTATTTGAGTAATTAATTTTGTCAAAAAGGGTAGTAAGACACGGTGCTAAAATATTTATGTAGATGTTTCAAATGAAAAGTTATTCAAAATCAGCTAAAGCAAATGACTATTTCAGTTGAACACTAAACCTAACTATCTAATCATGCTAGCTACATTAAATTGCACTAATGAGAAGGAGAATCGAAAGGTAAAATTTAGAGTAAATGTGTTCTATTTGTCTGGAGGCAGCTTGTGAAACCGTCTAGGGAAAAACCCATAGTCACTACACCCGACAATGATTTGAGCCCTGACATTCCAATCAAAGGTAGATCAGGCATAAATCCTGACCT
The DNA here is from genome assembly GCA_902141375.1 of Timema poppense. Lineage (NCBI taxonomy): Eukaryota > Metazoa > Arthropoda > Insecta > Phasmatodea > Timematidae > Timema > Timema poppense. The sequence goes on from CABFOV010010913.1 coordinate 6,398, forward strand.
ATTATATTCAAGAAAGTTAAGATATACCTACAAGCTTTCATAAACTTTGTTCAATCTAATTCTTGTAGCGTTTCCCATATAATTATTAATATTTAAAACTCTGAGTAACTTTAACAATAGTTAGTTAATAAATAGTGAAATAAATCATTTCGAAACAGATTTATAATTATATACACTCCATCTACACTGAAAAGTTTTACCTTGACGTATTACACTATGATCCTATCTTAAAAGCTATACCATAATGGAATAATACGATGATGGATTGCTACCTTACCTACTAAGAGTACAATCAATTTTTAGCTAGGAATTGTTTCAATCAAATTTTTTTTTATTAATAAGTTTCTAGGTGGCATAGTTTTATTCTGTCACAACATATAACTTATTTTTGATACGCTGTATTTGTTTTCGTACCCATAATGCTTTCTAATTTGATATATAAAAACACCGGCTGACTTAAAGAAGTGGGTTATTGTAAATATTATTTACAAACTTGAACATTAGATAAACAAAATAAGAAGATTGGTAGATTTTTTTAAGGTGGTGATGTAGTGATCGTGATAAAAGTAGAGTGTTTTTTAAAGTTATTATATCAAAACATTTTTGCACAAAATAAATCCAATATTGTTTCAGTACAAATTCATATAATAATAATAATAATCAACTTTTTCCAGCCTGTGGCCTAGTCTGTTTAGTAAATGCCTCCATCTTCCTCTATCCCTTCTTGATTCTTCTCCCCCTCACCTGCACACTTTTCGCTATCTGCTCCTCCCAACTATTTATTGACCTCCCTTGCTGTCTTTTTCCTACATACTTCTTTTACATCAGTCTATTTTCAGTACAACTATAGAGATTAATTTTTTCACATGGTGACCTCAACAATTCTTGAATATTGGTCAAAGGTGTCCTGGAATTGGATTAACTAATTTTTTTCCTTCATTTAAAAAGTCTGTTATTTAATGCCGCTATGCTCATTACAGATATTCAAGAACTCTTTTATCACCATGTGAATAAAATTGAACTATGTTTCTACTGGAGAAATATTTATTTTGTGTTGGCAAAAAAAAAACGTTTTTCTATAAAAAAAACTATTAAAATACTGACTTTAACTCGCGTTCCAACGCTACAGAGAAAAAAAATTATCTCCAGGAAAGCGGTACCCTTAAGTCGTCTTACTAAGCTAAGCCGTGGGCCTATTCGTGATTCCTTGGGTACTTAAAATCAATAATGGCGCCTGCCGTGCCGGACAATAGCTACGGTAGATTAAGATCAAAAGTAAGAATCATAAAGGGGGAGAGGGGGTATAGGGGGTGTGTTACGTGATGGATGAAGATGGATGAAGATGGATGAAGATGTCGTCTGTGCATAGAAGGGGGTCCTGAGTTTAGATCTCGGCGGGAGGTCACTGCGTGTCTCCGTAAGGTCAAAAGGGTCACACAACTATAATTGCTGCCGCTGTTGCTTCAGATTAAGACTTTAAATTCTCTCAGGTATGGGAATGATTGGGGGAGTGGAAATTGAGGATGTACGATATATCATAACCTTATGGTAGCTTCTTTATTCAACTAGGTATCTACCACGTGGGGATTTAATGGCTACTTCCATTCTGGTGTCTTCATTTCACTACAACTCTTAAAAAGTGTTTACTATTTTTGAATTTATTTTTGTGTAAGTCTTCCCACGACATCCTTGTGAATGCATCAATTTGAATTATAATTTGGTAAAGTTTGAATAAATTTATATGAAATTTTCGAAACTTTTATTTTTCTTCTCGTCTTATTATTGTTATTATTATTACTGTCATTTTTATCATTATTATAATTTTTATTATTTTTATTATTTGGGGGTGTAAGAATAAATTAGGCTTTAATGGATTCTGTACCCATCTGAGTATTTGTTTGTACAATTGTTTGATGAATCCCTATTTCCTCATTAAATTAAGTTATCGTATAGTCAATAAGAACTATATTTAAATTACTCGGCTTTTCAATTTTAATGTGCCATGCAGGCCCACTTATTGTATTCATTCAATGGCCTAGGACCTGTGTTACTTTATTTGATTAAAAGATTTAAGTGGTTCGATGGAAACAACATCTAAAGCGTGACTCTCGCAAAATACTGTACTGACAGTTACGAGGAAATCACGGTTCGAATCCCATTCGCGTTTACTAAGGGTTGTTTTTCTTTAATGGTTATCCATTCTCTCCACAATTCCTATAGATTAAAATCTCGTCATTCCTAACATATATATATACGTTTAACCCTAATGGTTATTGAGATGCAGTGCTAACACAAATAAAATTTATGATTTTCGAAAACATTCTAAAAATATCTAATCATAATAAGGGGTGTAATTTAAATATAAGACTTTTTAAGTTTCATCTTATATTTTCAACTAAAATAATTTCATAGTTAATTAACTACAAAGAAAGATTTGACTGTTTAAGAAATAACAATCCTAATTCTATTAAAAACTATACTAAAACTAATATGTTCTTGCTTGAACCAGGTTTAAGAATTAACTTCAATATTTCAATTGTAGCTACCGTATTTTAAACACCAGCCGTTATACCCTTCAAATAAAAGAGTATTTCGTATAATATAAATATTTTGTTAATTTGATTAATTTAAAAACTATATAGTTACAGAATGTGTATAGTAAAACTAAATTCACTTGGCCTATAAATTAAGAGAGTTACCTACAGTATTTTTTTTTCATTTTGTAATTTATTTTGATATTTTAAACAAATAATTGCTTTTTTTATAAAAAAAAACACACACAAGGAAAACACCTTAGTTCAGCAAGTAGCATGTCTGCCTAACGAGTTAAGGGTTCCGGATTCGATTCCCGGCGTCGCCAAAAATGTATCATTGATGAAAATATAGGTGTACTCTTTCACATTGATAAGTTGACTACCGGGGACTTGTGCCTGTCCTAGTCTTGAGATAGTTAATAAGTCATATGAAGCTACGACAAGCCTAGCAAGCTGGTAGTGGAAAAATAGATGACATGAATAAAAAACTAGCACAGGCTGTAAACAGTAATAGATGTAATTAATAAGGAAAATATGCGTGCACTTTCTGAACCCACTGATTATATCAGCACACTACCTAGAAAATAACTTAACTCTAAGACCGAAACAATATTCATCCCTCGGAATCGATCCAGGGACTTTTAAGCCCACCGTCGCTCTGATCAAGCTCAAGGCAATGTGATCCACACGATGATCACCAAAGATGAGAGACATTAGCTCGAATGTGTTTGGAGCTATAAATTTTGTAGGCCTAGTAACGGCGGTGAAAAAATAGGAGACTTAAGAAGATAATTCGTTGTTCACTAGTAGTATAGTCTGGGTGTTAAGATGGGAGTGTAAGGAACACAAGTTAAGGGCAGTATTTATTTTTTTACAGTTTCTCATTAAGGCATTTGTTTGGTCAAAAGAAATCAAATAATTATCCAGTATGAACACATAATTTAATTTTCTTCCTATGATGAATTTATAAGTTCTTGAATATCTCTCAAGGATGTCCTCGAATTTAATGACAACTTTTTCTCGTAATTTAAAAAGTTTCTCATCAAATGCTGTTATACTTTTGTCTGATATTCAGGAACTGTCTATATCACCATGTGAAGCAAATTAAACTCTGTGTGTCTACTGGAGCAAAATTTTATTTGTTTGGGCTAAAAATATGTTTTAGTAATTGATTAATTTAAAAACTATATAGTTACAGAATGTGTATAGTAAAACTAAATTCACTAGGCCTATAAATTAAGAGAGTTACCTACAGTAATTTTTTTTTCATTTTGTAATTTATTTTGATATTTTAAACAAATAATTGCTTTTTTTTAAAAAAAAATACACAAGGAAAACACCTTAGTTCAGCAAGTAGCGTGTCTGCCTACTGAGTTAAGGGTTCCGGATTCGATTCCCGGCGTGGCCGAAAATGTATCATTGATGAAAATATGGGTTTACTCTTTCACATTGATAAGTTGACTACCGGGGACTTGTGCCTGTCCTAGTCTTGAGATAGATAATAAGGCTTATGAAGCTACGACAAGCCTAGCAAGCTGGTAGTGGAAAAATAGATGACTTGAATAAAAAACTAGCACAGGCTGTAAACAGTAATAGATGTAATTAATAAGGAAAAATATGCGTGCACTTTCTAAATCCACTGATTTTATCAGCACACTACCTAGAAAATAACTTATCTCTAAACCCGAAACAATATTCATCCCTCGGAATCGATCAAGGGACTTTTAAGCCAGTTTTAGCTCTGGTCAAGCTCAAGGTATTGTGATCCACACAATGATCACCAAAGATGAGCGACATTAGTTCGAATGTGTTTGGGGCTATAAATTTGGTAGGCCTAGTCACGGCGGTGAAAAAATAGGAGACTTAAGATGATAGTTTGTTGTTCACTGTTAGTATGGTCTGGGTGTTAAGATGGGAGTGTAGGGAACACAAGTTAAGGAAATTATATATATATTTTTTACATCAAGGTATTTGTTTGGTCAAAAGAAATCAAATAATTATCCAGTATGAACACATAATTTAATTTTCTTCCCATGATGAATTTATGAGTTCTTGAATATCTCTCAAGGATGTCCTCGAATTTAATGACAACTTTTTCTCGTAATTTAAAAAGTTTCTTATCAAATGCTGTTATACTTATGTCTGATATTCAGGAACTGTTTATTATCACCATGTGAAGCAAATTAAACTCTGTGTGTCTACTGGAGCAAAATTTTATTTGTTTGGGCTAAAAATATGTTTTAGTAAAACATCAACAAAAACACTCCCCACCTTACTAGTTCCCACTAGTGTATTAAAAGTACATCTGAAGATAAGTGTAAAATTAATTGTTTTAAGGTTTTAGAGCAGTGAATTAATTTTTAAGGACTAAACTAGTTAAGGGAGAGTGTGTGTATGTCTATTTTTACGTGTATGTGTATGGATCAAAAGGAAGGGATTGGCCATGTAATACGTAGCTAAATATTGTATATGAATTTGTGGAAAAGAGAAACATTAAGAGTTTTAAGAATAAATAGCAGGTATGACTCGGTGTATGGTGTATATTTCTACAGAGCGAAAATTTGAGATAAATTTTGTTGTTTTCACGTATAAATACGAAGTCTCCTTTATGATAAATTTTCAATAGTATCTCCTGACCGTAAATTTTTGTTTTTAATTGTTCTTTATTAACTTTAAAAAGGTGAGGTAAAATAATATAAAGTTAACGGATTCGAATGAAACTTTGTACGTTGGTAGAGTTTGTCCTGGAATAACATATAAGAGTATTCCCAACCTTTGATTTTAAATAATAATAAATATATTTTTATAGTGTGATTGAAATTATGTTATTAAAGAATCTGTGATTTAGTATTTTGTAATTAAAGAAAATAGTAACTAGTATGACATAGTTTCATACTAATAAATAATAAATATGATGTGATTTTAGCTATATAGTTCGAAAAAAAATATTACTTCATTTATTTATTTATATTACTAATTATGAAGGTAAAAATAAAAAATAAAATTATAATTGATAACTTAAATAATATATTTCTTTTATTATGAAATATTTAAAAGTGAAAATTAAAATACGGCAAAATTAAATACAGCCATAACTGAGAAAAACGCATAGATATTTGAAAAAATAAAGTTTGATTTATGACCAAAACAGTTTAGTTAAAAATTAAAAAGATTTGATCAATTATTGTGGGAGAAGCCGCGATGGGTAAAAGCTAGTTTTTAAATAAGCACCAGACTCCCGCAGTTTGGTGTGAATATTTTTTTCCTCGATAACTGTGTTCAGGTTTCAAGTGAAATTTTAATTATGATACCTCAGTATTATTATTATTATTACCACGTCTTACTACCCATTAGGGTTATACGCACTTACGTTAATGTGTAATGGTAGGGTGATTGGGAGATGAAATGAAGGACCTACAGTTTAACGTGGAATCCGAACCACGGTGGAGGCCTGGCACTCCTCACATTCACAAGATGTCTTGTCAGAGGTGAAGGAAGGGTNTCACAAGATGTCTTGTCAGAGGTGAAGGAAGGGTTTGGAAATCAGATAAATCTGTGCCGGGACCGAGGATTGAACCCTGGCCTCCAGCACAGAAGTCTGACACCTTACCTCTAGACCACCAAGTCACCGATACCTCAGTATACCTATTTAATATAACTAGTCCTAGGCCTTTATGAAAAACATTGACAACTCTCACCAAAAAATTATTACACTAATGAGTAGTAATCATCATATAGCCGAAGTTATTAAGTATGCATTTAAGGAGGGATCATTCCACACATATATCATATGATAACTAATAAGTATACTAAACCTAATACAGAAAAAAGGAAAATATTGTATACTACAGAGCATAGGCGTGACAATTAGTTACAAGAAGGCCCTACATAAACATAAAGGTTTTAGTTTTTAACACTAGGCTACCAGAGTCTTGTGTGAATATTTTTTCCTCAACGAATAGGTTCATGTTTCAAGTGAAACTTTGATAATTGTAGGGTAAGGGACTTAATACAAATATGCCTAGACCTTTATAAAGTGTTCGAAAAAGGAATTAAAAATATAAGTAAAAGTTGGATTTCCACATAACTATGCAATATTTAAATAAATAAAGCATTGTAAAAGCCCCATTTTCAATTGATATGACTGGCTGCCAAAATATAGGCTAGGCCTAATTATATCCCTTTGACCAAACTATTCAATCGTCAAATAATCTTGCATTAATATTGGGTTTAATACTAACGATCCCCATAAGTCTATATATTCTTCATTTATTCGTTTTATAGCCCCAATAGCTAGGCTCTCATTTGTTAGGTATCTTTCAAAACTATCTTCAATAATCTCTAACAAATCAGTGCTAATAGTTTTCGTAAGTCTAAAACTTTTAAAAAAAATCTAGCTCAAATAATTCTTTAAAAAAGTATTAGTTCTTGTTCAAAATGTAGGATTTTTACGCTTATTAAAACACACTAGCATATAATAAATATCTGGATCAAATATCATCATTAAACTTTATCTTAACTAAATCCAACAACACACATTGGATTGTTTTGAACATTTAGCTGACAGAGTGGTGGCCATTTTATTCTCTACGGTAATTAACTTGAGGTTTACTCACTAACCTCTACACCTTTGAGTTAATGAAACCCGAAGCTTAAGCTCAGGTTATGTGATAACCTAATATTGAAACAAGTAATCAACATCTGAAGCTGAGGTTATAATTTAACCTTGACAAAACCTGACATTGAAACAGTGGCCCTAGTACTGAATTGGTTTTTATTTTTGAGCTAAATGCACAGTTTCTTGCCTACCACGTAAGGGAACGGAATGATTAGTTTGTACATGATGAGTTAGAAGTACATTTAGGGCTGAAGGAGGAGGCAAATTAAAGGGTGCATTTACAGCCTAAGTAGATAACCTGAACAAATAGTGAGTTGCGATTAAAGAGAGAAAAAAAGGGTCGCAAGGCCCTGCCCTAAACACGTAACCATCGACACAGAAAAACTAAAGTAAGGTTTGGGTGAGAAGTATCTTTTAGAAAATACTAACGTATTTTTTTAGGGTCAACATTGATAAGACATTATCATTAGTTTATATTATAGTTATTATATTGTTTACAAATAAATGGTACGGAACTCCGCACGAACTTTCTCGCTCTATTGTTTAGAAATGGAGATATTTATTCAAAATTCGTAATATAATATACACTAGCAAACCCGAGAACAAATTGGGCTAGACATAGGTAAAACAGTTTTTACTCGTGGTTTTAAATTTAATAATTATATTTTTAAATAATTAATGTCTTCATTTGTATATTTCGACAAAAAAAACAATCGATTTTGGATCCCCGAAGGACAACATTTCGTGTTGAAATTTTAACTTCTGGTTAATATTTTCTTCATTTTACTTGGGGATTCACATCTTTTGGTTATCACATTGCTGTTAAATTTCTCTTTTATAAATTTTGACCAATAAAATAGGTAATTATTGACTATATATTCTAAAATGAAAGAGATAGAATCGTTATTGCCGATTTTGATCAAATCGATTTTTCTCTTTCCACCCCTAGGGAAACTAACTACCCTTAAGTTTAGGGTTGGATATCCAATTCCAGAAATTCCTCCCGGAAAACCTATGAAAACCTTATGTACCAAGTTTTAACCCAATCGGTAAAATAGTTTAGGCTCTATCCAGAGGTACAGACAGCATTGTGAAAACCATTTAGTAGTGTTCGGGGGGTCATGAAACGTCGACATCCATCAAAAGCTCTAGTTCCATTTTTTTTTGACGATCACAATACTTGCTCTACCTGTAAGGTAGCGAGAAAGTAAAAATATTAATATTGGGTCTCCAAGGGTCAATACTTTGTAATAAAATGTCGAATTCTGGTTTAAAATTTTTGGCATTTTATTAGGGGTTGCACATTTTATGGTTATTGTATTGCTATTGAATTCCTCATTTATACATTTTGACAGATAAAATA
>CABFOV010010914.1:0-14906 GCA_902141375.1 Timema poppense
GGCTTTAGAGTCCTGCCATTATATACACCAAGGTAGAGTCACGTGATCTCACAGCGCGGGAAGCAAGGCAGGAGAAAGGGAGGAGGGAAGTGCACTTTTCTGGAATGTTCTCACATATTCTGGGTGAGATTTCAAATCTCGCGCCACCCGACTGACTGTTGATTTTACTGCACTGTCACTGGCGCGCACCGATCTGAGCATGTCGATCGTCTCTTATTTTCTCTTCTGGGGTGGGGCAACTTAGGTGCGTAACTTCGGTGAAAGTTCCTCGTCTCAGTTGAAAACAGCCTGAGTGGTCAGGTGATGTGTTTGTGCAGAACAGCCAAATGGAGGCAGAGATGGTGAGTTAATGTGATTATTTTCCTTCCATGTTGTGACTCGGTCACACCACTCTCTTTCTCCTCCTCATCCCATTCCTTCAGCTGTTCCTGTACTTCCTCTTCCTATTCCCCTATACCATAGTAACGGCGAGAGAGCACTCCTCTGATTGACTCCATTTTTTAATTGGAACCATTTCGTTTCATTGTATTTACACAACTCAAATTATTTTCTTTCATATTCCGTATCCTCCTAGCCACTCCAGGGTTCTCTATTGCCTTCCCGGCTTTCTTTCCTATCCACACAATCATATGCTTTTCCTACATCATTAAATGCCATTAACAGACCCTTTCCATCTCTTTTCCATCAGATGTTTGGTTACAAATATTAAATCTATCGTCTACCTCTTCTCTTTGAACCCATGTTGCTTCTCTATCCATTTTTCCTTTACGCTTTTCCTCTTTTCCAGAATGTTTTTGTACATTTTTGCGCATTGAAAAATCAGTGTTAAGCCTATTAAGATTTTTACACCTCTTCGTATCCCCTTTCTTGAATATTGGTAATATAATACCTTTTGTCTAATCCTATGGCCCTTACTACTCCATACACCCAATGTTGAAACATTTCTTCGGCTGCCATTTTGACACGTGACTTTTTAAATACATTATTTTACTTTAAAAATAAACAAATATATATTTTAACATTTTAAAAATTATAAATATACTCAAACTCGACTCAAGCTCGGGAGCTTTTTGAAAATATTCGGCTTAAGTTTGACTTGAATGAAAAAAATCTTAGATCGCAGATTAATAGTAAATAAGGTTTATTTATTAGAAAAAAATGTTGTGATGGACTTTAAGACCGCAAAAGGTTGGAAATAATAATACCTTTTGTCTAATCCTATGGCCCTTACTACTCCATACACCCAATGTTGACCCATTTCTCCAGCTGCCATTTTGACACGTGACATTTTAAATACATTATTTTACTTTAAAAATAAACAAATATATATTTTAACATTTTAAAAATTATAAATATACTCAAACTCGACTCAAGCTCGGGAGCTTTTTGAAAATATTCGGCTTAAGTTTGACTTGAATGAAAAAAATCTTAGATCGCAGATTAATAGTAAATAAGGTTTATTTATTAGAAAAAAATGTTGTGATGGACTTTAAGACCGCAAAAGGTTGGAAATCACTCACCGTTTTATGAGTTAAAATATTACTTCCTGGATGCAACTTGCACAAAAATTTAAATTATTATTATTAATATTATTAGCAGCACTGCGTCTTACTACCCGATTGGGTTATACACACTTACGCTAATGTGTAATGGTAGGGTGAATCTGAGATGAAATGAAGGACCTACAGTTTAACGTGGGATCCGAACCACGGTGGAGGCCTGGCATTCCTCACATTCACAAGATGTCTTGTCAGAGGTGAAGGAAGGGTTTGATAATCAGATAAATCTGTGCCGGGACTGAGGATTGAACCCCGACCGCCAGCACAGAAGTCTGACACCTTACCCCTAGACCACCAGGTCACCCACAAAAAGTTAAACAAATCTTACACATAGTTAAGGTTATGCTGTATTTAGGTCTATTAGAAGTTAAAGCGAGATAAGTACCTACTATTTCCAAATTTGGAAATTAACATTAGCTGTTATTTTTGCGGTGATTGTCGAGCAAAGGGTGTGACAAACACAAAGAGTGCATGCACAAGTGTAAGTACTTTGCACTAACCTCTAGGAACTTGATGATCGCATTAAGCGCACACACAGCCGTCGTGAGGTTGGTTTCAGGCATTGCCATGGCGTTCTCCTGCTGGCCCTTCTTAAATGCTATCAGACGGTTCAAGTCCTGGGCAAGACCGTCTGTGGAGAATTCCGTTTTCTTCCTTGGCGTCACAAGAACCCCGCTTCTCTCTACAACCTGCAGTCAAACAATACATTAGAATACACAAATAATTTAATAGTTGACTAATATTTTCCAAATTTTCCATTTTCATAATTCTCAAAGATGAAAGTTTTTTTTCAAATAAAAATTACAAAGAAGATAAATAAGAAACACAATCCACTAGTGTAAAGTTAAAAATAAACATAAATTTTATCTCTACATGAATTCTAAGACAATTTAAAATCGATGTCGACTCCAACACACGCCAGAGTCACCAATGTGTGGTTCCACAGATTATACGTACCTTCTTGATGGTGACAAACTCTTGGCTGCCGTTGGTCCCGGGCAAAAGACACTCTTTGGGCCCCACCTGGACGACCAGAGCTTCCAGATTTGAGAAATGATCATCATCCGAAAACTCGCACACACAAAGTTTGCGTTCAGACACATCCACAAACCCGACACCTACCACCTGGACAGGTATACCACATTAATTAACTCAAATATATAATTATTATTTTGTAGCTTTGCACCAGTTTCAGCATTTTACAAAATATGTACGAATGGAAAAACTGTGGAATTAGAAAGAACAATGTATTATGTTAATACGTAGGAAATGGAGCAAAAACAATTGCTAACAAATAAAATCTCGGTGGCGTAGTTGGCTAACGCGCTTGTCGTGTTGAGCTCGACTGCTGAGGACGGGGAGATCGAGGTTCGAATCTCGGTATGCGGGTTCACTTCCTCTAATTCAACCTTCCCAATTCCTATTCCAATAGAGTAATTAGTACTTAAAGCGTATAACCCGAACGAGTAGTAAGACGCGGCGCTAAATAATATTATTATTATTATAAATAAAATGATATAATATTAGGAAAATGGTACATAAATAAAATAAATATAGAATATATATTTTAGTGCTAATGTGTACTCTTGAAATAAATTATTATTATTATTATTATTAGCACCGCGTCTTACTACCCGTTCGGGTTATACACACTTACGCTAATGTGTAATGGTAGGGTGATTGCGAGATGAAATGGAGGACCTACAGTTTAACGTGGAATCCGAACCACGGCGAAGGCCTGGCATTCCCCATATTCACAAGTTGTGATTAATACACGTCTTGTCAGAGGTGAAGGAAGGGTTTGGTAATCAAATAAATCTGTGCCGGTACCGAGGATTGAACCCCGGCCGCCAGCTCAGAAGTCTGACACCTTACCCCTAGACCTCCAGGCCACTGACAGTATATAAGTGTATATATAAGTGTATAACCCGGACGGGTAGTAAGATGCGGTGCTAAAAAACAAAACAAATGTCCGAAAACAATATTCTTGCTCGTGTTTGAAGAATTATCTGACCTTATTCTTGGTGTCTCTTCCTATCTTGACAGCTATAACAGACGATGACAGCACAACGTCCACGCTGAATAACAAGTCTTCAAACTGGGTCAAGTTGCCGGGCGAGCCCTGCCAACATTTACAAACAAAGCATACCAACATACGCGTAGGCTTCCGATCGACATTAAATTAATTTCTTATTTATATGAGGTATTTAACATGCACTCTTTGAACTGAGTAATTATATAAGCACATGATAGTTTCTATGAGCGAGCGCTAAAGAGCCTATCAATTTGGCGGGAAAGGTAGTTCTACACAACTTCTAGGATTCTTTTACATGTCACAATCGGCATGGGGCTGACAGCTTCACTTCCCCTCCAAAGGAGAAATGTTATAAGGATTTTTATCGCTCAAGAAAAATATGTTGACCCTGGGTGGGTTCGAACCCACAAACATTGGGTTCCGAGATAAGCTGTTCACCCCAAGACCAACTTAATAAACTTAAATATGGTAATGTTTATTTTAGACTTGGATCTCTATTCTCCGGTGGGGTTTGTTTACTAATACTTGTACATGGTAGTAGGTCTAGATTTTGCCGTGTATTTCAACAGAATTACCCGCCTCGGTTGCGTGGTCGGCTAACGCGCTTGTCTCGTGTTGAGCTCGGGGTGATCGAGGTTCGAATCTCGGTCGGGTGAACTGGGGGTGGTTTTTTCCAGAATGGTTTTACACTCTCCCTCCACGCGAATGCGGGTTCATTTCCTCTAGTTCAACCTTCCCAATTCCTAATCCATTAGAGTAATTAGTACTTAAAGCGTATAACCCAAACGGGTAGTAAGACGCGGTGCTAAATATTATTATATTATTATTCAACAGATTTAATGTTGTGACCATCATTCACTAGTTTTAGTGTTGTTTTACTAGATTATAACTGTTTGATTTATAGTACATTTGGTGGTATTCTGTAACATTGAGCTATAATTCAGAGGAAATGTATCCCGCTGAGTGTAACAGAGAAAATATCACGTGCGGATGTGTGGAGTGTTCACCTTTAAAAATGTCCGTCGGCGAATTCAGGGAAACTTGTCGAATTTCTTGACAGCGAAGATGTTGTTTAGATAACAGTGTTAGTGGTAATAATGTAATTAATTAAGATAAATGCTTTCACTACTTTTTATATCTAGTTTTCCCAAGTATCTATGACACGTTTGGACTTTCTAGGTTTCTTGGTTTAGGATTTATAATGATAACAGACAAATACATATATTATTTTACTTATTTGATTTAAAAATGAAACTTAGATATCTGAACTTTAGCAGAGATTGGTACTGTTAATGGCAATCAATTTCCCAGATTGGAGCTTATTTTAATGGTCATGATTAAAAGTCTAATGCACTCCCAAAGTCAAAAATTTCCAAAATGACAAATGTTCGGTGATCATAGGAGAAAATTTCTGTTGATCGCCTCAAAAATTCCGCGGCATGTTTGGTTCGCTATCATTTAGCCAATTTTTACTTGTGAGCTGCTCATGTACCCTTTGAATGATTGAGAACCTCTGCTCTAATTAGTGTGTGGTAATGTTGGTACTGTACATAGTATTCTACAGTCAATCCTCTAGTTTAGGGTGTGGTAATGTTGGTACTGTATATATTATTCTACAGTCATTAAACTTGCTAGTGTCAATGTTAACAATCTCTCCTCTAGTTTAGTGTGTGGTAATGTTGGTACTGTACTTAGTATTCTACAGTAATTACACTTGCTAGTGTCAAAGGTAACAATCTCTCCTCTAGTTTATAGTGTGGTTATGTTGGTACTGTACATAGTATTCTACAGTCAATCCTCTAGTTTAGTGTGTGGTAATGTTGGTACTGTACATAGTATTCTACAGTCATTACACTTGCTAGTGACAACGTTAACAATCAATCCTCTAGTTTAGTGTGTGGTAATGTTGGTATCGTACATATTATTCTACAGTCATTACACTTGCTAGTGTCAACGCTAACAATCAATCCTCTAGTATAGAGTGTGGTAATGTTGGTACTGTACATAGTATTCTACAGTATATTATTCTTGCTAGTGTCAAACAGTCATTACACTCGCTAGTGCCAACGTTAGCAATCAATCCTCTAGTATAGAGTGTGGTAAGGTTGGTACCGTACCTTGTATTCCACGACCCAGTCGTTGAACTTGCTAGTGCCCTTGTTAACATATATCTCAACTCTGTATTGTTTCACAAGGAGAAGGTTGCGCACAAAAGATTCGAAACTCAGCTTATTGAGGACCAAGGATTGTATCTGCTTACCCTCTGAAATAACACAAATAATCATAGAAATCAGAGAACAGTTTGCGTGTTTGACTATGAGTCAATCGGTCGAAAGCACGAAACTAGTCACACAAATTTAAAAAAATCAGGGCATTTAGGGATATTATTAGATTCTATATGTAGACAATAATTAAATGTTGTAAATGTATTTATGTGTACCCAAAAACATGTAAATATTTCCTTCATTTTTCTTCTTTTCTCATGAATGTATTTACAAACCAAAATAACATGAGTACATGTGCTAAAACACAATCTTTTGACAAGTCATTAAAATTACAAGTGGACAAAATCAATTTATATATATATATACCCTAATTAAATATTATTAGCACCGCGTCTTACTACCCGTTCGGGTTATACGCACTTACGCTAATGTGTAATGGTAGGGTGATTGTGAGATGAAATGGAGGACCTACAGTTTAACATGGGATCCGAACCACGGTGGAGGCCTGGCATTCCTCACATCTAATTAAATAAATTATTTGTAATTTTGGAAAACAAATAGAGCGAAACCTTCCTCGACAGGACACCTCTAAATAGAAGATTTATCTTTATAACAAACAGTTTAAATTTGCCTGGCAAAACATCACGGGCTCTTACTCGATGGCAGGTTTTCCTCAATAACGGTCATTACAAGATATGCGTACAAATCTCTATAGCGGACAAATCTTCATTTGAGCAGAGTGTGAACTGACCTACCTTTCTCTGATAGAGAAACACTTCGATTCTTATAGCTAGAAAGCAGATTTTAGGTAAAAAAACCTTTTCTTTACCTGTATTAGACGTCCGCACAGGAAATTGTATATTTCCATTTCATGGATATTTAAGCTCAATATATAAATTTTATAATGCCTAAAAATGGCCTAGTTCGACATTTGGAACTATTTTAGCCTATTTTACACAGAGCACCTAACATTTGTTGTAAGAAAAACAAAAACCGTTTATTTTTGGCACTGTTTACGATTTAATTTCTGAACCGACTGTACAGAAAATAGTCGAGGGTTGGGAATGTTGTTCAAATTAAGAAGAACAGAAGACAGGTGGTATCAGCCCCTTTTTAGTGACTGTATTTCCAAGAATACAAATACCCTTGGACTAAAGTCTTGTCCGCGTGTCCTTACTCCGACCAACTACCGACAACTCCATATCGTCCGATCCTATCCAAGCTTCCCTTAGCAACCTTAACCAGACATAGTCACACGCGTTGTTATTTTGAGCTCAAAGTCTTAGGCAATTATTTGGTATAAAGTTACAGTGCAACTGCCACGCCGAAAGTAAAAACTTTGAAAGCCAGTTTGATTTGACCATGGTGATGTGGAATGTTCACATTTAATGACGGATGGAAATAATATTTTTAGTTAAGCTTGCGACAAAGAGGTGAGCACATTTTAAGATTATTTAGTTTAGAGAAGTATCATTATGGATGCGGCTGGTGACCTGGCGGTCTAGGGGTAAGGTGTCAGACTTCTATGCTGGGGGTCCGGGGCTCAATCCTCGGTCCCGGCACAGATTTATCTGATTGCCAAACCCTTCCTTCACCTCTGATCAAGACATCTTGTAAATGTGTGGGAATACCAGGCCTCCCACCGTGGTTCGGATTCCACGTTAAACTGTAGGTCCTCCATTTCATCTCACAATCACCCTACCCATTACACATTAGCGTAAGTGCGTACAACCCGAACGGGTAGTAAGACGCGGTGCTAATAATAATAATAATAATTATGCGATTACAAGTATTGTATATTTTACCATACAATTATGCTTAGATGCTTTAGAATTAAAAATAGAAAGAGAAGCTCACCACAAGTAGTGAAATTATTTAATTACTATAACTCAATCAAGAATTTTTGTTGTTGGTTTTTATTAGTGTAATGTCAATGTTTCAAATATAATATTTTTATGGGAGGAAAATAAAATATGCCTTTCGCAAAAAATAGATTCTTAATTATTTTTGAAGACAAATTTTTTTATATCGAAAGTCTGAAGTTAATCAGTTTTGTCTACCAAGATTATATTTTTTAATTCTCTTATTAGAAGTCTATGGAACAGTCTGTAAAACTTAATTATCTTCATATCTTTTGTTCTTTCTTAAATAACAAATGAAAAAAAATCCTACCTAAGTCAACACATTCAAAGGGTTCAGCTCAATGTGGAGCGCAAATTGAAAATGAAGCAGACTTCCGCGGTATCTTTATAAGAAAAGAAAATTTATTTCAGATCAGTGTTGTGGCAGCAAAGATCCCTGTAAAACATTATAAAATCTAAATTTCAAAAGATTTCTTATAAAAATATTGCCATCAGTCAGTTCCTTCGGAAGGACTATGTGCGGCCTATATATGAAGACGCATCTCCGGGATACAAAAGAGTCTAAGGGCCAGTTTCATAGCCAAATTTAGTACGCCTCAAGTGCGGCGCTACACTAAGTACATGACGACACCTACCTAAACTAGAATGGAATGGGCCAGTTTCCTATGCGAGAATGGCCCATTACATTCTGGTTTAGGTAAGTGTCGTCATGTAATTAGTGTAGCACCGCACTTGAGGCGTACTAAATTTGACTATGAAACTGAACCTAAGAGATATCCATTTATGGAGGTCTGTAGAAGAAAATAAAGTCTCGGTCGATGCATAGCACACGTAATTGCTGGAAAACTGGAGCCTGATGCACTAACTAGAGTTTATCTAATCTACAAAAAAAAACAGTTGACTAGAACAAACCAAGAAACGGCGACTCACTTCATCAACAGCGGATTAAGTTTGAGTCACATTTTCCCCGAAAATAGAGAACAGAATCTGTTTGAATGGTGCAGCAATTCATTCGCTGTATGTTGACCCATGGTGCATTGCGACAGTAAATTAAAACAGCTGATTATAAACATTTTATTTTCTAGTTGATAAACATATCTTTTAGATCATTCTCCCTCGATGGATGTTTTCAAATTATAACGTGACACAATCCAATACATCGATACACACACACACACGAACGGATTATTTCAAATCAAAAACTTAGATAAATTATGTTAGTAATTTACTGTAAAGCGAACTATGGAAAAATCGTTGAAAATGTTGGAAATTCGCGCCAAGCACGGATAAGATGTTCACAGTCTTCTTATGTGTTTTTTTTTAAAATTAGAATTAAAGACAATATGAAGGAGATGTGGTGTTATATTTGAATTTTTTAAGTTTTTGCCTATTTAATTAAATATGAACTATTTTTTTTTGTTTTATCAACTGAACTTTTTTTAAGAACTAAAATTCCACTGACTTATCTCGTCAGAGGTAGATGCAGAATAACTTTCTTTGATGAAAAAAAACACCTAAAGTAGGAAAACCATTTTGAAAATTAAATTCAAAATGTCACAAGCGAGAGAGAAAAATGTTAAAACTGATTTAAAAAATAGGCTTATCGATAAAATAGAGGCAATAAACATTTTGAGCTCATTGATAAAACATTTTTAGTTTACTACGAGTTAAATAAAACATTTTTACCATATATGTAATTTTTTTTTTAGATGAATAGTTTACACATAATATGTTATTTGTGTTTGTTACTTTTAGTCATGTAAGTGTATATATTAAATATACAATACATAGCCCTATTGCACACATTTAAATTTATTTGTGTTTTATTTTGGGTAAGTTAACGTTTTAATTTTTGAGAAAACTGTACAGAAAGCTGTGTATTCATTAATTGCTCATTATCATTCTTATAATTACTGTACAGTGCAGTAATATGACATATGCACGGTTTACAGACTCATTAAGAATAAAATAATAAAATGTGTAAAAACAACATGATTTAAAGGTGACCTGGCGGTCTAGGGGTAAGGTGTCAAACTTCTATGCTGGCAGCCGAGGTTCAATCCTCGGTCCCGGCACAGATTTATCTGATTACCAAACCCTTCCTTCACCTCTGACAAGACATCTTGTGAATGTGGGGAATGCCAGGCCTCCACCATGGTTCGGATCCCACATTAAACTGTAGCTCCTCCATTTTATCTCACAATCACCCTACCATTACACATTAGCGTAAGTGCGTATAATCCGACCGGGTAGTAAGACGCAGTGATAATAATAATAATAATATTTATGTTTTATTTTGGGTAGGTTAAAGTATTTATTTTTGAGAAAACTGTACAGAAAGCTGTCTATTCATTAATTACTCATTATCATTCTTATAAATACTGTACAGTGCAGTAATATGACCTACGCACAGTTTACAGACTCATTAACAATAAAATAATAAAATGTGTAAAAACAACATGATTTAAAAAGTATTTTTTCCAAATAATGGACTTTTATTTTCCATTCTCGGAAGTTGTCCAAAATAAATATTTCAGACTGCATCTCGGGGAGAGTTTAAAACCTATTGGATTTTTTTCTTAACTACGTAATGCTACGAAATTAAAATAATTTCCATTATGAGCTATTATTTAGGGACAGCTAATAAAGATATATACCTGCTCCAATCATCTTAACCACACCGGTTGACTTGAACACTTCTTTAGCGGCAAACACAGCGTCAGAGCCATGCGCGGTGTAGTAGTCCCCTCGATTGAACAAACGAACTGTTGTTGACGGTTTCTGAAACAATCCCCCAGGAGTTATATATATATAATGAAATATTTTCTTGTTATTTGTAACAACGATACGTGAGCTGTATTGAAAGAGTAATTTATACATATAATTAGAATAATTCACATTAAATTCATCCTAAAGTGTATTAAAGACCTGAGAATACCAGATCCGGCATTTTTCCACAGGGAAGCTGAGGTTGCACATGGCCCGAATGGGCAGTAAAATGCTTTGCACTCCCCCCCCCCACTTATGGCATATTTGACTGTGAGAGATATAGTATCTAGTTCAGTCGCGTGTGTGGTGTGTGTAGTATTTTAGTTGCCTGTGTGTGTAGTATTTTAGCCGCCTGTGTGTGTAGTATTTTAGCCGCCTGTGTGTGTAGTATTTTAGCCGCCTGTGTGTGTAGTATTTTAGTCGCCTGTGTGTGTAGTATTTTAGCCGCCTGTGTGTGTAGTATTTTAGCCGCCTGTGTGTGTAGGACTTCAGCCGCTCTGTGGTGGAAACAGAACGTTACCCAGGGTATATGTTGGAGGTTGTCTACACATCATACTCACTATCAAATTATTTTATGATATTGATTATGAAGTTGTAGAGCCGGTGGTAATCTTAAACCTAACTCGAGCCTAGTAACGAGACCCCCCCTTGTTGAAAACCTAACATTGAACTAACCTAAACAATATCATTTTCATTTTTGAGCTTCCAAAATATTATATATTTTAGTGCCCCCTTTTCAACAGTCCAATTTTCATAGAAACGGCTTTTTAGATGATACCAACTTTTTTTGTGTGATCTACTTTGAAGACATTTTAACTTCTTATTTTATAAGTAGGTAATGATAATATATATTGAATATAACAGCCGCAGATAATATGACTTTATGTATGAATAAATGAAAGGAGATTTCTTCCTATAAGATAAGACCCTTCTTATGAAAAGTGAGTTGTATATTACATGGTTAATGGATGTATTTTGTCCCTTAATTGTGAAGTGAAATATTTAACCGCCTACACAAAATTTTTCAAATATCATAAACTCTTCTTTATGAAAATATTACATCACTGCCTTCATTGTATTTATACCCTCATGTGAATCAACATTTTCAAACAAGAGATTAATTGATATTATTATTTATGATTAGCAATTTTTTTTTTAGGAACCTATGTGAAGAAATCCAACTCGTCGGAGAAATAAGTTGACCCATATTAGTATTTTTAATTTAGATGTGAATTTCAAAAAGATAAAAACTTATAATAAACAGATAAAAACGGTGCATCTTGATATATTATTTCATAGAACTCTTGAATTAAACATTGCATCAGTTTTTTTTTCTATTTTTTTTTAGAAGTAAGATTTGACTTGTTATCAACAGCTTGGCCTACTTGAATTCAACACCACAAAGTGAACCTTGACCTGAAATATAGACACTTACTCATCACACATAGTCCGCTGTCGAATTATTGTCATGTGATTTTTGGCTAACTTCAGACATGTATTCCAAAATAATGTCCAACTCAAACTTTTTTTTTAATCGAGTGAAACACTAAATAATAGCATGCTTATGTGGGTGGATATTTGATAATATAAAATTAAAAATCTATCAATTAATTTAAATATTTCTAAGTGTATAACCAGGTTAACCAAATTTGACACAAGAGAGAGAAAGAAAGACAATTGTGGCCAAGATGTGTACGGACAGACACTTTAAGTGTCATTTTTGGTAATATTTGTTATTTGTTTTGTTCTTGAAACATGTAATTCTCATCCAAAATGTGACCGAATAAAAAAATAAGTAAATTTTTGTTAATGTTTGGATTGTAAAATACAAGAAGCATTGAGCCATGTATCTTTATTATTGTCTAAATGGTCACGACATTAAAAAACAAAATAATTTTTGGAGGATATGAAAAGGTGTTCAAGTTTAGTCGAGGGATAAAAACAAATTAATTATTTTCAACAGATTTTTGTCAAATTAGGTATATATACATAAATGCTTTTTCTTAAGTGCAATCAAATTTGACAGTTATATTCTTTATTATTTTTTTAGCATAAGTTAGAAAATCATCTGTTTCTTGTTTTTAAAATGTAAGGTTAAGCCCTTAGCCTGAAGATATATTTCAAATAATTCTTTGGAACAGGAGCGAGGTTATATTTTGCACTTGGTGGCTTCATGTTTGATGTGAACAATTTTGTTACAAAATTACACCCGGACATGACTGCATCAAAATCAAAGGTCATAGGTTTTTATTACAATTTCTATGTGTAATTTTCAACTAAAATTGTAATATGATTTGTGAACAAGATATTAAACGAACCAAATAAATATTTTAATTATTATTATCATTAGCACCACGTCTTACTACCCGTTCGGGTTATACGCACTTACGCTAATGTGTAATGGTAGGGTGATTGCGAGATGAAATGAAGGACCTACAGTTTAACGTGGGATCCGAACCACGGTGGAGGCCTGGCATTCCCCACATTCACAAGATGTCTTGTCAGAGGTGAAGGACTATTTTAATTCAAAGTGGTTTTTTGTTGTTTTATATTTGGATGCACCTTAACCCAAATAGTAAGCCGCAATACCAACAAAACATATTAAATCATATTAGTTTAATAGTTTAAGAATATCTTCCAAGAGGTTTAGCAGGAACAAGATGGGGCAAGAAAGATTAGGCAACATTTCCAAGAATATGAGGAGGAGGGAAGGGGAAATACATCATCCTCGGTGCAGTTGTCTGAATTGAACCTTGACCTCCTACGTCACTACAACCAACATTTAATTCTGGGTGATTGCAACAAATAGCACAGTATTATGACTAAGCAAATAAAATAAAAAGATACTCAACTAATGAGTCTTATACAAGATTATCAACACCAGGAGTCAGATCAAACATTCCTTAGAAATTATTCTGCAAAGTTAATAACCTTTAAGATTCAGATGGAAACCTACTACAGTAGCCCCATGGCTTCTTTGGTGCCGACTGACAGCTCACAGTTGACAGATAAAAGCTTTGAAAAGTTACCAGACAAAATTATGTATCCCTACGCCGAACCATATGATATGAAAAAACATGTGTTTAGCAGCTGTCACTTCTGACAGTCAAAATTTAGGTGTATACCTAAATGTTGGCTGTCAGAATTCAGCTGTGAGCTGTCAGTCAGCACCAAAGAAGCCATGGGGCTACTATACATAAGAACGATAAAGTTGTATAGCCTATTTCTCAGAAACTATGCATAATACCAACTTGCGGGCTTTTATTATATTGAGCTTGTACATTTAATATGAAATATATTAATAAAAAAAGTTACAAGTTGATATCGTATTTACTTTGTTACAATTAGATGTAATTTCGATTAGATTAAAATTTAATAAAACACGAAATACCAGAATATAGTTTTGAAGTTATCATATTGTTCTAGAGAATAAAATAATGTTCTACCATGCACATCGAATATTTACAGTACAATAATTTAAACAAAATTGGGTATTTTTAAATTAAATTATATCCAAACTGTTGAAAAAGGTTCAGTAGTTTCCTGCTAGATGGGTCTGTCATTTGAAGCCCCTCCCCCTCTCCTACCCAAGCCCTTTTTTGGCACTATCTATATATCTTTCCATCTTTTTTGTAAGCCCCGATACTCCCCCTTTCCACATCCCATTTTATGTGTCCAAGATTGATCATTGGTTTACTTGAGCTCGATTTATGTTTACAATATAGAAGAAGAGTTAACTAAAATGATATAATATTGAAGATGCTTTTGTTTTGATTTAGTGTAGAGAATAAATAATTTTCTCGGCTTTCATGGTCAAATTCCCTGATTTTTATTCAATTTTAAAATTCCCCGAATATTCCAGGTTTCCCCTGTCTGTGGCCACCCTGATATCTTACTGTCCCTCTTGGGGGATTCCCAGAGTTGAACAGTAACGATAGTTAACACAATGCTGGTGCGTGATACAGTTGAACTAGAAGATGTGAGAGTTTGACACTAGCTTGCTGATGCCCTTCTAGGGTTCACAGTAACAGAGGTCAGTTTAGTTTCTCTCCTCACTGAATTGTTTACCAGACTGGGAAATGTGCGTCTTTCTTTTAGACTTGCTATTTACACTGGGGTAAAAGCTTGAATGTTGGAAAGGATAAACTTCACATGTTTAAAGGTATAGTTAGATCGAATCCGGACAACTGGGCGCGGCCAACTGGGCGCCGGGACAACTGGGCGCCAAAAGTAGCCCCACTTTTTTTCTTTTTTTAAAAATCACTTTTTTGCAATGCTCTTTTTCTTTTTAATTAAAAAGTGATGAGTAAAAACAAAAAACACACCCCACTTTTTTCTTTTAGAAAAAATCACTTTTTTGCACTTTTTTCTTTTATAAAAAACACTTTTTTAATGCATTGCAATATTATGCGCAACACCACGTAAAAACGAAATAATGTCTCTATTATTATAGTCC
>CABFOV010010915.1:0-14903 GCA_902141375.1 Timema poppense
CAGCATCTTCTGGCTGTTTTCTTCGATCTGGAGAAAGCGTATGACACCACCTGGTAGTACGGCATTTTGAAAACACATTTTAATTTGGGGTTTCGAGGGAACCTCCCTAATTTTATATCTAATTTTATGTTGGATACACTTCCGGGAAGGTTGAATAACACCTAATCCGATGATTTTATTCAAGAAAATGGGGGGCCTCAGGGTTAGTATTTTGAGGTGTACGCTGTTCGCTATCGCGATAAATAGCATTGTGGATAACATGCCCTTACCTGTTCGTTCATGCCTATTTTTGTGGTTGACTATGCAATTTATTGCAGTTCGTCATGTCTTCACAGGGCTGAACGGAAGATGCAACCCTCTATCAACAATCTTTGGTCGTGGGTATCGCGTAATGGATTTCGCTTCTCTGCATCCAAGACGACGGTTGTCCACTTCCATAGATTAAGCGGAATACAGCCTTTCCCCAATATTTTAACGAACCACGTTGCTCTACCAGTCTCAGAAACCGTAAGGTTTCTGGGACTTTTATTTGATTTTAAATTAACTTGGATCCCCCACATCAAATACCTGAAAGCGAGGTGTATAAAAGCACTCAACCTGTTCAAAGTAGATAATTGTTGGTCCTGGGGTGCAGATAGGGAAACCTTGATACGCCTATATAGGGCCTTGGTAAGATCTAAACTAGACAGTTTTGTTTATAGATAAGCGAGACCTTCGAAGTTAAAGATGGTAAATAGTGTCCACCATGCTAGCATACGACTGGCTACTGGTGCCTTTTGTACCAGTCCAATCGTCAGCATCTGTGCCGACGCCGGCGAGCCCTCTCTTCCTTACCGGTGGTCTTATCTTCTGGCATCTTACGTGTCGAAACTACATTGCAAGCCAGAGCATGTTGCCTACCGCCCTGTGTTTCATCTCCCTAACCGAGTCTTGTATGAAACTAAATGGCGTAGTGCAAGGCCGGTTGGGATCCGGATGCTATCGGTTTTTGATAGGTGTGGGATAGTCCTGCCAAAGGCTATCCCCACATCCCCAGGTCGAGTTTCTCCCTGGAAGATACGCCTACCTCATTGTCATTTTGATCTTGCCAAGTTCCCTAAAGAGACCACTTCAAACTTAGTATATAAGAGGACCTTTAACGAGCTCCTCTCCACTCACTTTCGCGGATTTAAGCGTATCCATACTGATGGCTCTAAATCTGGAACTTCCGTGGGATGTGCTTTTGTTGTGGAAGGATCCAATTTTTAATTTTGTCTACCTGAAGAAACCAGTGTTTTTACGGCTGAATTGTATACCATTTTTAAATCTTTGTGTTTTGTATACCAAAATTGACACCGTTCTGTTCTCATCTGGACGGATTCCATAAGGGCTCTTTTGACATTGTCCACTCTCTACTCCCGGAATCCCCTCATGCAGATGATACATGGGTAGATTTTAAAATTGGTTCATTAAGCACCCGGCTCGCCTTTTGCTAAATTCCTGGTTACGCTGGTCTGGCACGCCTGCCTCCGGAGGTGAATCTGGGTTTCATGTTTTTAGATCTAAAGGGTTATGTTTGGCGTGAGGTCTTACGCGCGTGGCACGGGCATTGTGTTTCGACCCCTGCTCAGAACAAACTGCAGTCCATCAGGGACGTTGTGTTGCGGTGGCCCTCTTCTATACGAAAGTCTAGAAGGAAGGAGGTCATCGCGACAGGCATACATTTCTAACCCATGGATTTTTACTAAGAGGGGATCCACCTCCAGTGTGTGTGAATTTTGCGATGCTCCCCTTAGGGTGCACCACATTTTGGTGGAGTGTGGCAAGTATGCCCCTCTTCGCCTGGCTCTTGATTTTAAAGGTGACCTACGATTTTTACTACGTGATAGCGTGGATGGAGTTATTTGTTTAGTCCGTTTTATACGCCGGGCGGATCTTTTTAATGCCATTTGAGTCGATTTTTATAAAGTGGCTCATTGGGATTTTTTCTCATATTGCGATTATTATTAACATTTTTAGTGAACTTTAATATGTTGTTTTGTCTTCTTAACGCGTCTTTTAGTGTGCTTTAACATGTTTATTTTGTATTTTTATCATTTTATATTTTAGTATGATTGTTTTGTCATTTTAACAAACTTATTATATTTTAAAATGTCTGTTATGTATTTTTAATTTAGTGCCTACACCTGTGGTTTTTTATTGGCAGGTGTCCCACTTAAAACATTCTAATAACCCATTTGAGCCCACCAATGGAGTGTTTCAAATGGTTACTTCCTCATACTGAGTATTTTTTTGATAAAAAAATTACTGTATCTATAAATGTCAAGGCCCTAATGACCTCACTGTGTCAAGGGGCCTTTAAACAATAATAATAATTTATTTACAAATATATCTTATCCCATGAAAAGTATACTTGGAATATTTATTAATAAAAATCAAATTTTAGAATATCTCTCACGCCATGAAAAGTATACTTTGAAAACTTATTTAAAAAAATCAAAGTTTTAAAAATATGGCTCACGCCATGAAAAGTGTACTTGGAATCTTTATTTACACAAATAAAAGTGTTACAAATATATCTCGCACCATAAAAAGTATACTTGGAATATTTATTTACACAAATCAAAGTTTATACAAATATAACTCACAACATGAAAAGTGTACTTGGAATATTTATTCAAACACAAATAAAAGTTTTAGAATTTTGGCTCACGCCATGAAAAGTATACTTGGAATATTTATTTACAAAAAATTATAGCTATAAAATATATCTTACACATTGAAGTAAATTATACATGTTTAGGTGTAGAGGAAACAATCAATTTCTTGAGCTCTTAGCGGAAATAGTGGCCTCGGTATTAATTTACATAGTCCAATTTAAAGAGTATTTGAATATATGTTTACAACCAGATGGTTTCAATTTGAAATATGTACAAGGAAAAAAATTGACTAGAATTAAA
Organism: Timema poppense; assembly: GCA_902141375.1. Classification (NCBI taxonomy): domain Eukaryota; kingdom Metazoa; phylum Arthropoda; class Insecta; order Phasmatodea; family Timematidae; genus Timema; species Timema poppense. The sequence goes on from CABFOV010010915.1 coordinate 2,940, forward strand.
ATATATAAAAAGAACTAATTCTATTTGACTAGAAATAATCAAGTAGGTGAAGGATTGTACTGGCGAATAAAAAAAACTATAAAAATATATCCCGGCTGACTAAAATAAATCAATAAAAAATATGCGTTTTTTCATGCAGAAAAAAAATATGAAAAAAAATCTCAAATCTTTGTAAAATGTCAGTAGAAGTGTCTAGAGTGAAATAAAAAAAGGGAATTATTCAACCCGTCTAAATGATCATCTTTTAGTCGTGGCGAGCGCGTTTACAAGGACTCTGATACCCAAACGGCAACGTATTATAATCATCGGTTATCGTGCGTTTGGTGTACATGGACCGGTAGACTTTAGTCTGCGAAACGGTACATACAGTCACAATATTGAGCGGTATCCGTATGTATCTTTCCGTGGCCTGTTCGGTGACAATCGCTTTCAAAACGTCAAAATTAACGTCGTTCCGGTTGCCGTAGTTTATGGTGATCCCGCGAACCTTGCAAACCGTTTTGGTTTTGGCAGGATCGCCACCAACACAAACTCGATGCGCACCTACGTCATCAGCGACTCCAGTTAAAAAGATCACCGTCAACAAACCTGGGGTGATCTTGATGAAGACGTGATGACCAATCAGAGAGCGGGAAGAAAAATGTTATACGTGTCGAACTAAATGCAGCGCTACACCAACGTGACGTCAACGGCTAGGTTGGACTTCTCCCTCCTTTTTTCCCCTTAACATCTAGACGCTATAAAACATGGCGACGCTGAATAAAGTGTTGACTCTTGAAACCGGCACCACTGTGGGTGGACTATTAAAATTAGATATTGTCAGAGGACGATTGTTCCTGAAAATGGACTCTACCAGGAAAGTTGTAAAACTGTAAATCTTCATAATTCTTATTTAAATATTGAAGCTATAGGTCATAAATATTAAGACTCTATTTTTTTTAATTTCAAAGATAAACTTGTAATTTTGTTTAAAATATGAGTATTTCTAAAGAGAACTTTAACTTTGAAAACCTATTATTTTGGTGTCGCCTCTAGGGCGCTTTCATCTTTAATTCATTTATAATATCCTATAATTGCTGTTCGTACTCAACTATATTTTGTTGAGGTGCATTTAAATTTTAATAAACATCATTTAAATTCATTCATTTGTTTTATAATATGTATGTAACGTAAAATTGGCTATTTGTCTTATGTAAACTTTAAACTTTGCAAAGTCTTCTATTACGATTATCAATTTAGTAACCATTGTTAGATTTCATTTATGTTGCGATATAGTTAATGACTTTTATGATGCCATTTCAAGTAATCCCGCGAGAGTTTTGGCTTACGGTCTAAAGTCGAACTCTTGCGTTAGTTTAAAATGCAATATCTATAATAACATAACCTTTTCAGTTAATATGTTTCATTTTTGTCTATAGAAACTGACACTTTCTTAACAACAAAAAAAGGCTCATAAAGCTTTTAAATTTTCGTAATTTTGTGTAAAGGTTATTATGTTTTCTTTTTCTTTTAAGGTAAACAAGGTCAAATTGACTTTGCCTGCTATTCCTTTGTTTCTCGTTGAAACTATATATTGCACAATGTTTTCTAACTACAGATTGACCTTCTAAGGCCACGTGAATTATTGCCATATTATTAATAAACTATTATTCTTATACTTCATTCACGGTAGGAATTACTCTCTGAAAGGTCTTTTTTCCTACCAATATCCTACAATATAATAGATTTCTGGTAGAGAAAAAGGCCTTTCAGAAAACAATTCCTATGGTGATTAGACTTTACTATTAACTCTTGCTAATGCTGTTTCTCGTTATTTTGTATGTTAGTTTATTCCCTCCCTTCCTTGTAGTATTTTGAGTGGCCTATTACTATAAGGTAACAAAGAGGGTGTAAAAGGTGGATAGAACGCTATCTGTATCGTGATACAAGACGCGGCCTCCAATTGTTCAAGGATGCTGTATAAGTGCAACCTAGCCATAGCAGTCATGTAGCATGCCACCGCCACACTCGTGTTAGAGTTAGGGTGCATCGCGTCACGCGAATCCTTGTAATTGAGGAACATAATTTCATCATTTACATCAATGACGCTGTCCACGGTGATGTACTAATCCATCAGGCACTTGTGGATTCCCTGATATCCGTTGACAACGGCTACGTGTGGTAAATCGGCTCTTTGCCCAAACTCTCTCTATAGCGAGTTTAAAAAGAGTTTAGCCAGAGTGCGGAGACCAGGGTTCTTACAAACAGAGTCGAAATAGAGTTTTACTCCTACCTTTTCCTCATAATTTTGAATGTAAGCTAACTTCTCATCTTGTGAGATACACCACTATGGCCATCCGCTGGCTTCTTGTTTAATTTTCAAAAAAGTATCAATTTACCCGTGAAACAATCCTTACGTACGTGCCTGACGATCGTAAACAGATACATTGTACTCCCACACTTCGTGTACTGCTTCAACGGTGTAGCCTTTCTAATTGGCTTTCCGGGTCTCGTCAATCACCCAGATGCCTGCTAACCAACGATATTTTTTTTGTCATAGTGCTGTCACGCGCCTTGGTTATTCACCTCGCCGCATTTCTTGCACAAGATGAACATTAACTTGTCGTGCATCCGTGTAGGCAATACGGGCATGAATAAGTCCCGCGGAGGCGTCAAAGTAACTTTGGCTAAGCCTTCTACTTGATCTATAGACGGACAATTTGGTTCCAAGTGAGTTTTTGGGTGGCCGAAAAGATATTTTTGTACTTTCAAATCTAAGGATACGATGAACACACTTCCGAGTACTTGATCTTCTATCCACAAGAAAGGTCTGTTTCTTGGAAGAGTTTGATACAATTTGTACGCCCGCCAAATAATGCGTCCCTGGGACTGAGGGGCTCCTTACTGCACACATCGTTCTGGAGTACAGATGGTTTTAAGTCCTTGTTTGTGCGTTTCATCGCATTAAACGTACACTCCCACATCTCTACGACCGTGTAGCCGGCATTCTTAAACTTTTCTACACAAGCCATGGTCTCGTGGCTGTTTTTTTTTATAGGGGTGGTCCTGTCAGGATAACAGAGGGCACCTTGGTCATTAACAGCCCCAGAAATTTAAGACGGTGGTGGTATCTTCAGCTTTAACAACCCCGTCTACACGTCGCCCTAACATATATTCCTCACGGCCGTTACCCTCATGAAGATTAGAGACACCGTGTTGATGGGCCTCCCAGCAGAGCTATTGTACAGCGACGTGCGACTGTTGGTCTGCACACCGGTAGCCACCGTTAGGGATAATACCTATAGTATTCTCCTTAAGATGACTTTGGCGGTAAACCAACATGGCCACTCCAGCTATCGTACACGCCTCTCTGAAAGGATCCACCTTTACATCTCTATGAGCTTATCTCTAAACTTCAGACAGGCCTTCCGTAGGATCTCTACATATTTCACGCAATACAGTTTAAACTCGCGTTTAAAATCAAAGACATAATTTTCTTTGACCAATGCTTCATACCACTTCTCAAAGTGCTTCTTTCCCTCAACTGACATCTCACTGATGCCGTAGTCCTCCTTTGGCGGCAAGGGACCCCTATACCCCTCGTTTTCTTTTTTGTTGAAAAAATGGGGGAAATGTCCCTTGGCCAAAGACTCGTGCAAGCCGAATGTTTTTGACATTTTGGACAACGACATTGGGAGAAAGTTCAGCGAGTCAATAAAGTGGAGCGGGCCGTAACGCATGGACATGATCTTCCACCGTTCATTATGAGCTATGGAGTCCATTTTTTAACCTCCATCATATATTTTAAAATAAAATTAGCATCATAGCCTTTCGCATTATGGTCTAGGAGGGTGTTATCCTTAAATTGTGATGCTTTAATTTGCTCTATAAATCAGAAAAATTGGCCTATTGTGCCATCACCCTTGAATATGCTCGTCCTATCACCCCCAAATTCGGTGCAATGATGGTCATTTACATTTATATGAAGGCAGGCCTTGCAACACGTCTGTACGACACTGATGTTAGATTCGTGCAAGTACGTGTTGACCGCACCTTGAAGAAGATTTTTTTGCCTGCATTCAAAATTATAAAATACAAACTTGAAATTGCTCTTTTCCAGTGACGGCTTTGATGGGGCCTGCTTCATATAACAAAAATGACCAAAAGGACTATAAGTATCACATACTCTACAAAAAGTCTCATAACACCTGTGTGAATAAGTTGATCTTTCCAAACTGAAAAATTGCCCGCATACCACGCAAACCTTTTTGACATCACAGACCGACTTGTGACCTCTGCAAAAAACGGGACGTTTATGGTTATCATAAGATGACTGGTTTGTGAATCAGCGCCCACAGTCTTTGCAGACCACAGATCGACCTCCGCTACAAACCGTTTTAGCGTAGCTCTTTTTGCACGCGGATTCACATTTGTGCTTGTTCTTTGTGTTGAACGGCGCACGGCACCCGCGGCAAAAGTACGAGCTCTTAAACGTGGCTGTCAAGATGCTATGACGTGAAAATGGTTTTTATTATCGTCGTGAAAATACAAATCAAGGTAGCCCTTAAAGAAAGGTTTGGGGGGAGTAGGCCCCTCATATAGGACCCACCTTCCCCGACGTTCCCTAAACACTGATTTTGTATTCGGAGAGGTATGTTTGAAATTGTGTCAGTTCATTTATTCCGCCACCTTTCAAAAGATTCACACGGGCATCGCGGCATAGTTCCTCTGCTCTGTACTTTTTAATTTGACTGCCCTGTTTAATCTGTCTAACGGTGTTCACGTCCATACATCCTGGTTCTCTTTTATTATCACATATAGCTTTGGCGATAACCAATGCAAGGGCAAGGCAAAGTGTATAGTCGCCATTTTGATTCGTAATGATTCCTTTGTTATTACGGCTATATGTGATAGCGGAAGAGAGTTTATCACAATAACGTGCACTCTCACGAGGCTCCTTAAAATGGCTGAGTTTAACGCACAGTTGTGCTGTACTCAAAAACAAACTATTACTTTGCAACACACTACTTACGTTATCAATCACGGCTCGAGCGTCTAACTGATCTGCTAGCCTAAATGAGACATATACAGCATTCAACGTTGAGTCGGTGCTATTCAAATATAAACCTACATAGTCATCGGCGCTGACACCATGGTCCTGCAGCCGATTGAGCAAATTAGTAATTTGTTCTTCAAGCCAGCTTAACGCGTCATGATCGCTTGCTGAAGCACCAAAATGTACGGTAATTTCTCTACCAGTATAAAAGAAACGTCTCAATTATTTAATTCTCTCCTAGACGATTCGAAGAGGGACACCACTCGACAGGGCCCCACCTACCTGGTTTACCGGGCCACTAAATCTCGATTGCGAGGCTGAAGACGGTGCGGTCCGCCTTTTGCCACCACGGGTTGCGTAAGGACCACGGATTCCGTCTGCCTTACCACAGCTTGGGCTCGAGCACCGTCTCTCTGGCTCTGAAGCGGTGCTCCTGCGGTGTTGTTAGGGGGACTCCCTGCTGGTAGTGGTGGGAGGACCGTACCACTATTTTCCGCTCCCATTTGAACTATAACACAAAAGCACGTGTCAAAGTAAGCACTTTATATAAAATTGTTCCAAACATGTAAAAATGTATTATAAAATAAAATATATAATGTGCAAAAATGTATAATACTTTTCAATTTCACTCTACTCTCGGTATTAATATAATATGTTACAATTTTTCCTAAACATAATTGCTTTAACGGATACTAACATTCGCGAAGTGTGTGTAATAAATACACTCGACCCTTAGTACAGCTACAAATATAGTCCAAGGCAGTTAATTTATCACTATGAGAGGTTAAACCTACATTTTCATATATGCCTACAATCGTACCCGGGACCCCATCGCAAATTGTGTCTAATAAATACACTTGAACCCTAGTATAACTACAAATACAGTCCAGGGCAGTTAATTTAACACTATCAAGGGTTAAACCTACACATTCACCCATGTAGCGAATCGAACCCGGGATCTTTCACAAAGTGTGTGTAATAAATACACCCTAGGACAACTACAAAATTTAGTCCAGAGCAGTTAAACCCTATTTTCACCCAATGTTTGTAATCGAACCAGGGTCCCTTGGCACGGCAAACAATTTAATGATCGGCTAAATCAACAATATAATTTCTCTTGGATGCCTGTAAGAAATATCTCTAAACTTAAAACACATAATTTCCCATTTTAAAACCGTATTAATGTTTGAAACAGGCTTTCAACGCTATCTATTGGCCCGACAAGCAAGCACACACAAACACGTCATAAATGAAATAAAATATTTGCAAGGAATACATGTATTCACACAAATTAGTAAAAATAGAAAGTTGACAGAATTATGTTAAGTCTTGGTGGAAATATTTTTTTTTAGAAATAAATAAAAAATAATTTAATAAGTGTCTAAAGCGACAATTATGATGTTCTGTCTTTGAATGTTTGTACGGGAAATGAACCCGGGATCAATAGTTTACTATACAGACACGCTATCGAATGCACTAAGGTGGCGGCTGAATATTTGACCCAGCACGTTTGCAAGTGTCTAAAGCGACAATTAAATATTCTGTCTTTGAATGTTTGTACGGGAAATGAACCCGGGACCAATAGTTCATTATACAGACACGCTATCGAATGCACTAAGGTGGCGGCTGAATATTTGACCCAGCACATTGTAAACGTGAATGTAATAAGTGTCTAAAGCGACAATTATAATGTTCTGTCTTTGAATGTTTGTACGGGAAATGAACCCGGGACCAATAGTTCATTATACAGACACGCTATCGAATGCACTAAGGTGGCGGCTGAATATTTGACCCAGCACATTGTAAACGTGAATGTAATAAGTGTCTAAAGCGACAATTATAATGNTTCTGTCTTTGAATGTTTGTACGGGAAATGAACCCGGGACCAATAGTTCATTATACAGACACGCTATCGAATGCACTAAGGTGGGGGCTGAATATTTGATCCAGCAAATTGTAAACATGATTTAATAAGTGGCTAAAGCGACAATTATAATTTTCTGTCATTGACAACCTTCTCGAAACGGCCAGCTGACAAAAGGTTTTTGTATTCTGTTGAAATAACGATGGTTTGGGAGAAAGAGTGCGCACAAAAAGTCTATTTCCAAACTAGTGGCTATAGTATAGTTACTTGTAGACGGTACTTACCTATCAGCCTGTCTATCGTGTCCAATTCACCCCAAACATCGGGGAGCGAATTTCTGCCGGCGTCTGTGGAGGTCTGGCCTCTGTAGATGGGTACCGGCGAGAGGATGTTGGGGGGCGGCGTGAGGACAGCGTTGGTGCCGTGCAAAGCACCAGTCGCTTCTAGTACAGGGCCCGCCTCCGCCAGGGCAGGCGCCGGCACGCACGTCGCTGCAGACACTACGTTGTCCCGTATACCCTCATCCAGCCCATATGGATCCCAGTGATCTAAAATTAAATAAATACACATTAATTACTATCGTGAGAAAAAACTACACGCCAATCACGTTCAAATCTAAATCAGGACGTTGATTACCCATGGACCAGTCGCCATCCGCCAGGCAAATTCAGTCCTCGCTGAAAAACTCTAGCGGATCTGGGCTACCCGGCGCTACCGGCATTGTAGGTGGTGGGGGTGGGTTTTCTTGAAAGTCTGTCAAAGGAACAAATGCCGCTTTACATCAAATACGTAATAAGCAAAATAGTAACCATTAAAACATAAAAAACTATTTTAAAACATACCTGAATTTATCCAATCTTCCAGCGCGTCGAAACTCATTTTGATGATTATCGGAGCCAATCAAAAATTTAAATGGCCAGCTGTAATGATTTCGAGGTCTATTTATAGGGACATTAAAGGGCGTGCCGCCTGTAGTGGCGGCGGTTGCCCAATACACATCGGCGCATTCCCTATGCGCACAAGACCCTTTGTAATTCCCGTTAACCACCAGACACCACCTAACTCCAGACGAGGATGGGCGTGTCGGGTAGATGCTTTGCTATGTCTGTTCATGCAAATGTAGGTACACTTTGGCGCAGAATGAATTAATAAGTTTGGATAGCAAGTGCGGGTACACAAGGATGACATTAGCTGTGCTAGCCCTCGGGTTGCAGGTACCCCATAGCGCATAATGAATAAGTTTGGTTTATCAAAATGCTGGTGCACTTCCCTATCCTATGCTGATAAAGCGTAGCTATGCTAGGAAAATCAGGCCGACCAGCAAAACCACCCTTTTTTTCTCACTCCCGCAAATGTTGTGTGCATTGAGTGGTATGCACTGGTAGATGGTCGCGTGGTCTAAGACGTCTATAACGCGGGGAGTGGCGTTTGAGACCGCGTATCTAACTGGGGAGCATTGGATGGCCTCACACCTACTTTATTACTACTTGTTTAATTCTAGACAATTTGAAACTATCTGGTAAATACTCTTTTAGATTAGTACCGCTGCAACTAGCTATAGACAGTTTGCCGCTTTTTAACTACAATATAATCTCTCACGCAAATCAGCACTTATTTCACTCTTGCATGCTGAGCATATTACGAGTTTTCCTTAATAGGTGGCAGCTAAATACAGCTCATTTCAAGCCCCCGCTGTTATTTTTTAGATAACAGATAGCGTGACAATTTTGAAATCATCAATTTGATTCTCTGTCAGGGGGAGAGATAGAACTTTCTATTGCGTATGATAATTATTTTTTGTTGAGCCAAAAGTCTCGGGTTTGAATCCCGTGTCAATGACTGAGTAATCATAAATAAAAAACTTTCGGTATTAATAATTATATAGCTTTTTTTTTGCACGAGAAACAGAACTTTATATTTGTTGATGTGCCAAAGTACCGGTTTCGAATCCCGTGTTAATGACTGAGTAATCATAAATATTCCAAGTATACTTTTCATGGCGTGAGCTGAAACACAACAAGGTTGTTTGGCATGGGGCGAATCTAGAGGACTTTGACATCCGTGACTTCCTTGTCACTCATATAGTTATGGCGGGAGGAGGCCGTGGGTTCGAATCTCGCTTGGATGATTTTCTACTCTCCTGAAATGCTGGTACATATACCTCCCCACCCCCACGGATTTAAGACGCGCTGCTAAAAATGTGTCGAGATCGGGGTTTGCTAGATATAGTTCAACAATCTTAGTGCAGGGGTTCGAGGTTTGAATCTCTGTCTGTCACGAAAACGCCTTGTTGGTGGCTACGTAATAGCTTTGGCGACCACATTCGATGAGCTTAAGAGGTCGAGTGCCAGATAACGGGACAATGCGGTGTAAACGAGTCTGAAATGGGGTCGATGCTATTAACAACATGGCCTACGGTTAATACCAGATGTTGAAATTTGATATTTCCGAGTCCATGAACTTTGGGTTGGGGAGGTGGGTGTGGGGGGAAAGATAATGGAAAGTAGAAGAGGGACATGACGAGATGCGGGAAAGTGAAAGGCAGTCCAACAGAGTCTTGTGACAGAGAGCCAATGTTCATTCTACGCCACGCTGCCATCAGAAGAGCTTCGTGCTCCACGCCCGACGCCGCGGACCTCATGCCAATAAACAAATAAATAAAAAACTCCACCGCCCCAATCCTACCCAATAATTAATCATCAATGAACAATCAATTATCAATCATAAAGAACCAACATGTCTTGGGTGGTGGGAGAGGGGGATGTAGGGGAGGAAATTTCATATTCAGCACTTCCGAACAGCGAATCACAATACAGAGATTGCGAAAACAACATTGCGTAACGACCAACAATATTGAGTAATCATCACAATACACACTCTCTAAACGTCAAGTTCAAGGTCAAACTGGGTTGAAACGCACCGCTAGGTAGTTATGTCTGTTTGTCGGTTGTCTAGGATCTTTGGAATATCTTAATTTAGTTCGATGGAGTTTTTTTTAATGTGTAGGATATTTATACAGGTAGGTTTTTTCCATCTAATCCATATGTTGTCTTATCAGTGAGCTTAACAGTGCCTAGCAGTGTCTAAAAACCGACTGTAGGTGTCTTTTTTCCATCTTAAATGTGTATCAATTCAAATATATTACATTTTAATGCATACATCTTTTTAAGAACCCTTGGCAACGATGTGTTTTGAAAGAACAAGAAATGAATTGTAAATCTCCTTGGCAACGATGTGTTTTGAAAGAACAAGAAATGAATTGTAAATCTCCTTGGCAACGAGTATTTTGGAATAAATTAATGAATAATTCCTTACGTATAATTTGATAATCCTATTTACAGTAATAGAAATTCTGAGAAAACTAGTGAACAGAGTTTGACAAACGATCACTCAATTTAAAGGTTAGGTAAGGACTATAGTTGAGTACAAGATGCTGAGAGAGGAAGGTGTGCTGCTTGAAGATGCAGCAAATGTTGTAATTCTTAGTGTGCGTCCAGCTAGACGTCAATTTTAGGCTCGCCTTTCTCTCCAGTCACCACAGGTATGCTGGACCAGATATATTTCGGGATCTAAAATGTGATAATTATAGAAGATCTAAAGGTGAAATAAGATTATCGGGTGGTTTTAAGACCAAATTCACAAAGCGCGAACGAAGACAGCCTTCTCAGGTGGAGCCTCCAAACAAACTAAATGTTGTTTACTATGTTACCAAAAATGTTGCCCCGGTGTAGATGCACCTCAACAATGCTGTCAATATTTAGAACTGATTTTCACGTTTTTATTGACAACTGTGCTATCAACAATGTTGCTGCGGAGTAGACGCACCTTAGCTTATGTGGAACGGTGCAAAAAATAGAAAAATTACGGCAAATGTTTATATGCTAACCAAACCAATGATAGTAGGTTAGAAATATCGTTTTGTTGCAATGTTTGTTTTTTATATTCTTTATTTTAATACTAAGCGCTGATTTTTAATTGGCTGTTATAATAGCTCAGAGCCATCTTAGGTGGGGGACCAAAGCTTCTCTTTAGAAGGAACCTCGTGGAAGAGTCAAAACTAAACAAACATTAACTTAAAAACATTCACTATCAAACAGTTGAAAAAAGAGTATTTTTTAAGTTTAGAGAAAGCTACGTCCGTACTAATTAGCAAGTCATAGAACGTAGGGTGGATTGAGAGATAAGGACACTCCCTCGCAGCTAGAGATAAGAAGTAAACAATTTTACTCATAATCTTTTATGATCTAGATCTTATGTATAGCTTACCGGTACCCCCAGAAGATTAAGGGTCTATGGAGTTGGAATTTCGTGGGCCCCCTTCACACACAAAAATTAACTTAATTTTGTGTTGAAATATTATGTTCGTAAATCTAATGTAATTGTGTGCATGAAAAAAAATGTAAAACCTTCGTTCAATAACTTCCTCCTCAGTTTTATTTTCATGTTCATCTTCCATCATTTTTGTCCAAGGGTTAATTTAAAATCTGAAATATCTTTTTAACTTTTTCAAGTATGATGTTCACTTTTATGGAAAGCCAAGTATTGGAAAAATATCAAAATATTGGTATTTATCAGTAAACTCCATCAAACTACCCGGAACTTATGAAAGGAGCACAACAAGCTTTGCTTCATAGAATCAACACTCTCTACATCGCCCTGGAACAGGGTGGACCAACCACCCTGGCAGTTAGAGGAGGAGTTGTAGGGGACCTGGCCATCTTCAACTTTATCCACTGCAAATCCAATACTACAAGGAGCAGTCCGGATACCAGCAGTCACCCAGGGGATGCGGTGGTGGAAATATCGGACGCAGGAAATAAAGAAGAAATGGGCACACAGACATCTGAGAAGACTGGTGCCATATATGTTATTGTAAACCATGTACTACCTTTTGTTTAGTGAAGTTAGCCTAGATTTGTTCCTCTTGTCACTGGCGGCTCTCCTCCCGGACATCCCCTTTGTTTTCTGTGTATTGTGAATGCGGAAAACTAGTTTTCGTGAAATAGAAATATTTGTGTGGTTGGGGGCCTCGAGAAGTGGGAACCTGGGTAAAAATGCCCCATTT